>CM070820.1:7282117-7342117 GCA_036326025.1 Chrosomus eos
CTTCAGATTGATCATAACAAACAAGTCTTGGGTTCGACCTTGAGACATCCCAATTGTTAGCTAGCAGCTAGTCACTCAGTAGCTCATCTGAGCTCTTTAACAGCCTCATCAGCTAAACCAGAACCCTCATCCATCTCCTTCAAAATGTAAGCTTGATAAGCCACCATAGTATGCAAAGCCGCACACGCCTGACTGGATGCCATATAGGATTTGCTGATCAGAGCAGATGTGACTCTACACGGCTTTGCCAGAAGCTAAGGCCAGGACATCCGAGTGGGAGCTGAGGTTTGCCAGAGATGAGTCGCTTCTCTTCAACCACACGCATCTCCACACACCACCGTTTCACCAGTCTATAGCAGCTAGATTAATAGCCAAAACACTGCAAACACTCATCCAGCTTAGATTGAGCCTGAGGCTGGGCTGATTCATCCCAATCCAGACATTTTATCTATTGCATCTTTTAAGGATGTCTGAGAGTTGCATTTAAAAAAGACCACATCTGTAAATGTGCTTTGTTATTGTATACTTATTATAAGTGTTACCAAATTATTCATTTAATAATGACTTTTCATTTAATAGTGCATTTGTTTGAATCAGTGGAAAGCAACACTAAACAACCACTGATAACACTCAAACCGGCTTAAATTCACCAATCTTATATTAGGACTTAGGCTAGGACTGTCGGACTATAAGGCTGTCGATGTTGGCGTTTTCTGCTTGTCAGTTGAAATTTTAGTGTAAACAATGGGGTTATAGGAACAACTATTTCTATATACCTATTAAGGTGCTAATATAGAGCAGTATTAGGTAATGTATAACGTGTACAAATGTAGTTAAAACACGATATTACTTAATACAGATGTCTGAAGCATAGTTTGTTACCTGCAGCAATTCTTTTGCTGACCCTCTCCGATCTACATCCATCTCTAGACAGCGGTTCAGGAAGTCTCGAAACACTGAGGATAGCCGTTCAGGATTTTGTAGCTCTGGAGTTCCGTTGGTTGCAATTAAATACAGGGCCTACCACAAGGGAACAATATTAATGTAGTGGAACAATTATAGAAATGTCTGCATATGCAATCCAAGTTACAATTCAGCAAAAGAGGAAATGTTCAGACATTAATGTTATTTCTCCCAATTTTCTATTATGCTTTTTCGAATATTACCATCCATGCCGTGTGTAATATAGCTATTTGTGAATGTAAAAGGTCTGCAAAGTTTTGAAGATCAAAGTGCATGACAAATAAAGTTATTGTCTCCTAATATTGTGTCTCTCTCTCAATTCTGAACTACTGAAACGAGATGTCAGTAATTCCAGTCTCACTTCCTTAACATCCGCTTAGGATTGTAATAAATATACTGTACATAATGCCAGCCTAGGGCTTTTATTGGCTGCCCGTGAACAACGTCTGCTTATTACTTTGACCCGCCTTCAAACACTGTGGCCAAGAAGCAACATGTTGTAGTAACATGTCATGTTGTGGACATGTTGAGAAGATGCCGTTTTCTGCGGTGTAAATCCACATAGATATTGATACGGTGAAACTGACACTATTGTTTCTGTTCTCATCTAGGAAGCTAAAATTCAGATATGGTAATGGACGTTTCGTTTCTGACACGTACTCTAAGCGGTAGACCAATCACAACAGACTGGTCCATCTGACCAATCAGAGCAGAGGAAGCTCTGAGAAAGGAGAGGTTTAAAGAGACTGAATCCTTGATCGTTTCAGACACTGTGAGAAAAGACGTGATGCTGCAATCTATATTATGAGAAAATTTGTAAACCTATTATAGGAGACCTTTAAAACAAAATTAGGAACTTTTAAAATAGCATAATTGGGGCACTTTAAATGTTTTACTCATTTGTGCTACCAGCTCAGATGCTTTACACTTAGACCAACCACAACAGTTAAATATTGTACTTCAGATTGTTTTAGGAAATTCCTGCGTTGAGGATTAGTTGCGATTTTTTAAAAAGAACATTTTAATGTGCCTTTTATAAATCTCTGTAAGGTCTTACCCTGAGTGGGTTCTCATTCAGGTATGGCGGTTCTCCCTCCACCATTTCAATAGCCATGATGCCCAGGGACCAGATGTCCACTTTAGGGCCATAGGCCTTCCGGGTTACGACTTCTGGGGCCATCCAGTAGGGTGTACCCACCATAGTGCTACGCTTGTTCTGCTCAGGTGTGATCTGAGCACAAAACCCGAAATCCGCTTTAGAAAGAAAGAGAGAGGGGGTTAAGATGTTGGTTTTGATGCATAACAGGAAATTAGATTAACATTTCTCAAGAAATTGTGTGTTCACACTTGGCATGTTTGGGTAGATTAAAACAAAACCCTGGTGGGATTGCTCTGTTAGTGCGGTTCATTTGAATATGTGTGAACATTGCCATAAGAACCCTGGTGTGCACCAAACAAGCGGACCAAGACCGCTGAAAATATAGCTCTTGATTCGCTTCCAAATGAACTGGTGTGGTTTGAATGAAATATGAACGCAACACGAATTATAAAAAGGACAGAATGCTTAAGCATACCTGTTTTTTCTCGTCACAGTCGCGATGTTGCCGTTCAGCAGATCTTCATTTGAGTGTGTGACGGAGGAATTCCTGACTCCATTACACATTTTATAATCTCTTCACGTATTCTCAGCTGGTCAAAATACCATCATATGTAGGCTATGCACATACAACGAGCGCATTTAGCACATAACGCTATGCCTTTAGATTTGGTATTAAAACGCCAATCTGAATGTTAAGCGAACCAGGACTACTGTTTTTTTTTTGGTCCGGACCAAGCGAAGTGTGAACACTAAAAAGGAAGTTATAAAATACGTTTTTTTTTGTGCATAACTTACTGAGTTTCACAGAACCATCCATGCCCAGCAGAATGTTGTCACTCTTGATATCTCTATGAATCACCTGATTAGAATGGAGGAAGTCCAGAGCCTGTAGACACTGTGAAGACAAATACAGAGTAAGATCAGATCTTCATAGAAATTCAGAGACTGTAGCCGTGTAAATGCGCAGTGTAATTTGAGTGTATATGTTACCTCTCTGCACACTGCAGCAATCTGTCCCTCATCCATGCAGGTCTCGGTTACCACATCAGTTAGTGAACCACCTGCCAAATACTCCATCACCACCCACAGCTCATCTCCTACTAGATAACTGAGACAGAAACATGAAAACCATTTATATTACAGGCACCAACCTGACCACTGAATGAGAAGTAAGATGATAGTAACACGGTACCTACATTTAAGGTTTAGTACATCTTTATAGGTAGTTTTCAGTATTTCAGGTTGGACAAAAAAGTTACAAGGCATGTACAATTATTCATATAGCAGATTATTTTATCCAAAAAGCCAAAAATGTGAATACTACAAGCAGAAACATTTAATCCAAGGGAGAAAGCTATTCATAACAAATATTTCGATTTTTTTTTTTAAATGACATTAACATTATGGCTATCGGTAGAATAAAATAACCAATATTAATCACATTTTGCCTCTAAATACATATTTTTGTCATTTGTAGTCCATTTTATTATGTTCATTCATTTTCTCTTTGAAAGAAAAGAAAACAATAAAATAATATGTAAAAATTATAAATATAATAGCAAATTGCTAATAATTTCATAGTAATAAAAACAACTATTTTACCCAAATTGTCACAATGTATTTGAGAATGCTTCCATGAACAATTTACACAGACATGTTCTATTAATGAATAAAGGCAAAGTCTTTAATACAATAGTCTTAAAAATAGTTTTTGTAAATAATTGCATTAATTAAACACTGTCAAATGACAATTTGTATAATATATACTACTGTTGAAGGTTGTACCTGTCCAGGTAGTTGACTATATTGGGGTTTTTGTTTTCCCTCATCACGAGAATCTCGTTAATAATGAGCTCTTTCTTTGGCTGCTGTTGCAGATTCATCTGTTTAATGGCCACCTGAACAAAGTCAAAGGGAGAGAGGTCAGCAAAGAGCAGAAAGCAATGTGGAGGCTTTCTTCAGATCGAAACATAATCTGGTTTACCTCTTGTCCTGTGGCAATGTCAATAGCTGTGTATACTGTCCCAGATGCCCTTAAAACACAATGGAGAAGCAGGTTAAAACTTTTCTATACTGTAGTGACTTAGCGTGGACTCATCCATTATTCAGTGCCCAATAGAGGGCAGCTCTGGATTTCTTAATCTCTCAAGAAATATGTACATGTATATGGGTTGGTAGTTGACAGGTCCTGCTGTGTGATATGCTAAACAACATTTTTCTAATTAAGCTTTGATGACCTCACATGGCTTGGAAGACAACATTTGTGTTTTTACAAATGCATGTCACACTCACAACACAGAACCATTTAAAATGAACTAATAAAAGCAATAAATAAAGATATGGATATGTAAATCATATCTATAAAACAACTTAAATAAAATTAATATATATTTACTATAATATGCAAGGCTTATTTTGAATATTAACTCATTGGCAGTGAAATAAAACATAAGGTAGTGGTAATATCATTGTGAGTGATGGTATTAGCAGTTGCTGTGTGGAGATTAATACAAATCCAACACAAATTTACAGGGATATAAAATGTCTAACCTTTTGACCTCTACACCCACAATCATAGTAATTTACACAAGGCTGAAAAAAATGTGATTCATGAAGATTAACATAATCTTACCAGTGTCATCAGTGTATAATTCCCCACTATCTAATACACACATAAGAGTAATACATACATGTGTAAACTTGAATAAGCTGCTGCTCAACTTGATATATGAGGCTGTTTATCTCCTTTGTCAATCCATGAACACACATCTTTTCTCTTTTTCTAGGGCGCTAGGCCACAGATTATTATCAGGGTGCATGAATAATAGAGCAAGGGTGCAACTGGATCAGGTGCATTCAGGGTAAGGCCACACCGAAACACCCTTGGACTGATCCTGGAACAGTATTTGCAGCGCAGAAGACAGGGACTGCCAGCAACTGACAAGAATATGAGTTAAAAAAGTATATAAAAAATAGTATAGTCATATGGGCTACTTTTTTGGTAATTTTATGGCACTTTTTTGAAAACAGCCTTGCGTTGAGGGGAGGTCAGCTGATAACCTCAAAACACACTCCCTCTTTTTGGCCTGTAGTCATGTCTGAATTATATTAAAGTAACACTAAGTAGTTTTTCAACCTTCACAATATATTTCCAAGACCCTTGTGATGGTACATCGACTTAAAATAAGTTAAATGACTCATCTAACATAGCCTGACGGGGTCTGTATCGCTTTTACTGGCACTATGTAACTTCGGGTTTCGGGTAGGAACCCGCGCACAAAAAAGAACTACAAACTCGACTGCTTTACGTCAAGCGCTACAATAGTCATTATTTCGTTTTTCTTCGTTTCTGATGTCGCAATACATCATCCTTTCATGAAATCATGTAACATACTCTACCTTGTCTGTGGACATCGTTCATTCTAAAGCCGGTGCTGGATAAACAGTAAGCGTGCGTGCGACGGTAGGCTAGATTATTTACGACAGCTGCAATGGAGAATTTTGTTTCCAACCAGTAGGGCGACCGAAGAGGAAAATTTACTTAGTGTTACTTTAACAATTTTCTCACTTTATTCTTGACTTCTCAAACCTGACATCCAACCCCTCCTATCATTTCTTTTCTGTTGAACCAGTCTTGTTCTTCTCATTTCCATATGTCTTTGAAATATGAAATGAGAGGTGTGGTGTGTGACTTTGGGTGGGTATGTGTACATAGATGATGACTGTGTATAAACATACCCTTGTCCTATTTTCTCAAAACGTGTATATTTCTTCTTGGGATCACCAACACTAACAATGCTTCCTGGAAGAAAGAGGAGAACCTTGTAAGACTATATGCACACTGAAGCAAATACACACAACAAAGCTTTTGGACAGGTGACTGCTGAAGAGAGTTTGGTTAACAATATAAATAATTGTTAATGATAGTCAGAGATATAGACATAGATCTGTTTGAGTGTGTCTGTTGGGAGCACTGTTGGCAGAGTAAGAACAGTAATCTCTGTCTGTTATAAAAACTATAATCTCTGTTTTAGTGCTGTCAGTAAAGTCAAATGGAAAAAAGACAATGATTCACAGAGCGCACATAAAAGAGACCAGATCTGCATTCCTAATCAAAAATTCTAAAGAAATGTGCGTAAATACGTATAGGAATTTTATCCGAATTTGAAACCGACTCCAAAGGATCCTAATGGTAGCGAATAAGATTTATCTAAAAATCAAAAATGATCATCTTGGGTATACAGACTTATATATATAGACTTGGGTATACAGTTATACTTAATTTCGATGCTCCACTTTAGAGATTCTACTAACTATAGGTAACTTTGCAACTACATGTCAACTAACACTCAAGTGAAAGTAGACAATAGTTGTAGTTGTAAAGTTACTTATAGTTAGTAAAATGCCTAAAGTGGACCATTGAAATAAAGTTACTGATGCTCTTAAACCAAATATTGCTATAGTATCTTATTACAGTTCAAATAAATAATGTTCTACCACCACATGCACAGCTAAAATCAACACTTTTGATCACATACTGAGTTTTTCCAGTATTTCTTCATCTGTCATCTTGGATTTCTTCCTCTGTCGGTCAGTGTGACGGTACAGTGTACTAGACGTGTTCTCCGGCTGGACTTGTGACTCTGGAGGGGATGTGACCTCTTTGACAGAAGCAGGAGGTGCAACTGGCTCAATAACAGAGCGTGTGAAGATCTACAAAAAATACAGTGATAGTGTAAATGCATTGAAATACATAGGAGAGAGAAACAGACAGGGGTGAAAGGAGATAGAATACATTTCTTAATTGTTTCTCATAGACAAAAAGATTACATAGAGATAAAATAGAGAATTGAAAGGTGTGTTCACACTTGTAGTTAGTTTCTCTTGGTTCTTTTGGCCCAGATGAAGAAAAGAAAAATGATACAATTAGTTCTGGTTTGCTGAGTGTTCACACTGTTATTTTTAAAGTCACCATGAACCAGAAGTTGCGACCAAATTCACTTCAGTTTTGTGAAGCGTATTTTGTGAAGCGTAATATTGAATGAGAAAAACAGAGGCCGTGGCCAATGGGAATTGATTGGATCTAGAAAAGTGTGCGGATGTTCTAGCCGTCAAACTGACGTCATCAGAGAAGGAAGGCCATTCAAGACGGGAAGCACATTTTCAGAATTTGATCAAAGACGACAAAAAAAATTATAATTGTGAATCAACTTGCATGAATTGTTCACCAAAAGACTAATAATATGCACAAACAAAAAAATTGGGGTCAATTTTGATTTCATTTAGACAAACACAAAAGCATAAGGATAAGGTCACAACCTGATTGGACAGCTTTTATGACGTATATTTTGCGACGGAACTTACCAAACATGCAAAACATTGCTGTGTGCTAAATGCTTTGTAATTGTGTGCATACAGTGGTATTTTTACCAGCTGAAAACTCGTGATGAGCTCATAAAATGTGTTAAGGATTCAAAATAGCACCAGGAATGCCTCCGTTACACACACAAGTGAAGATCAGCTGCAAAGAGACGCTTTTCTGACGGTCACTCTGAACTGTAAAGAGCAAAGTAGCTCATATAATGAGAAGAATCCGGTATCCTTGAGAATTTTGTCCGTTTAGATGTCTTTAGTGAAGTTTAAATAATATAACTGAATATAACACAGATCAGAGTTCGTTTAGAATCGGACCAGGACCCAATGAAAATGTGAGTCTCGGCCCGTTTGTTTGCCGCACACCAGGGTTCGGATGGCAGTGTTCATACTTATTCAAATGAACTGCACTAACAGAGAAATCGCACCAGAGTTCGTCTTAATTGAACCAAACCTGCCAAGTGTGAACACAGCCCAAGTCTCTCGCTTCTCAGATTTTCCTCCTGAGAAAGTGCCCTAGTAGTCTGACATCAGAATGTTTTTGTTCATAATGTATTATATATCTAATCTACAAAATAAACATGCAGTACTAACAGATTTGGTGTGCTCAGGCCGTGGAGCGATGATGGGTGGAACCTCATCCTCATCCTCCTCTTCTTCTTCTTCCTCTTCATCCTCCTCTTCCTCGTCGTCTTCTTCAGACACCGGAGGTGCAATAGGAGGTTCAGAAGTTGTCTTAGCCCCTTGCTGCGCTCCCACACAGACACACACATGAGTAGAGTGCAAACAGGGTTGAGCACTTGATCCACAATCAATAAATATCACAAATTCAATTCAAAATCAATGTACTGCTCATTTGTAGCCTTCACAAGTAGCACATTTAAACAAGACCGTAATGTTCTACATATATAATTCAAGCTGTCATGGTTAGGCCTGTAATACTTGGTTTCAGTCATTTCAACCTCTAGAGGGCGACATCATAAACACAGTAGACCTGAGTAAACTGAGGCCATTCCAGTTCATGGCTAAGTCTGGAGTGGAATACTAGTTTATACTAGTAAATACTGTGCAGTTTACGCTATATGGCCATTTTAAACAAAGAAAATTAAACATTAGAGATTACTACACAATAACTGTTTCAAACAATAGTATTCTACATTGTTGCAAAATTTCATTTTGTCTAGTTATATTTTTAAATACATTTTAGGTTAATTTGTTTGTCTGATCAAATAATGAGTCGAAACTACTGCAACTACTTCTGGTTCATTCATCACACATTAAAACAAAGAAAATTGCATTGTACCCAGCATAGTGTGTTTAATTGCATTCTCCACGCTACGCAAACGTAGCAGGCCATCTGTGTTTTTTAAATGTGTATACTATGAACAGTATACATACGTTGCAGCACAAGAAAGAATATATGCATGCTAAGTATACTAATCCTTATGCTAGTTTGCTAATTATTTTTATGTACATTCATGTGTGTTTTAATTTGCTGACAAGACTTGGGTAAAGGACTGTTATTGCTGTGCTATGTCCGATTGGTATGTGTATATGGATTAGGGTTCTACAGTTAAAGTGGTTCATACATACGCCATAGACACTTTACAAAGTCAGCTGAGACTAAGAGCACTGAAATTATTAAAAGGCATTATCATAATGGAATGGATATTCCGGACCAGTGAAAACCCAAAGATTTACTATTATTTACTATCAGACATAGCAAAATCTAACCCATTTAGTACAAACATACAGATCAACAACACAAGTGACGTTTGGGATCAACGTCTTTAAAAGCCAGCTGTGATGTTGTGATGATTAAATTATGAAAGGATTTTTAAAAGAAGCTTTGGCTTGAGAAAATAACTACACTCTTAAAAATAAAGGTTTTCCAAATGGGGTCTTCATTGCAATACAACAGAAGAACCATTTTGGGTTCCCTAAAGAACTCTTCAGTGAACAGCACTAAAAAGAACAGTGCAATGGTAAAGTACAATGGATGTTAAAGAATAATTCTGGTATTTGGCACTTTGAGTCTATTTTCTAGTTTGTTTTGGATGAACTAGAGTGGTGGACACAGAAATTTTGACCATGGGTCCTGTCTCGACTTTTTGACTCTTTTAGAATCGCCTCGGACCGCTTTAGAGTGGCTGTCTATGTGCATGCACAAACATGTCCTTAAAACAACCCTTAACGTTTGTTTTCAAAACTGTTCAACTATTGGTGTTCGTTGATGTTCCAAAACAAGTAGCGTAGCGAAATGCAGTTTCTGTCGTGTTTTATTGCACGAGTTATTGCATTGAGTCCTCCAACAGAAATCATGCGATTTTACAAAATGCCAAATAAAAACCAGCAGAAACTGTATTTCGCTACGCTACTTGTTTTGGAACATCAACGAACACCACTAACCACTCGGTGAGTTGCACAGTTTTGAAAACGAACGTTAAGGGTTGTTTTAAGGACATGTTTGTGCATGCCCATAGACAGCCACTTCTAAAAGAGTCAAAAAGTCGAGACAGAAAAATTTCTGTGTCCACCACTCAGTTCATCCAAATCAAACTAGAAAATAGACTCAAAGTGCTAAATACCGGAATTATCCTTTAAAGGTTCTTCATGGAACCATCAATGCCAATTAAGAACCTTTATTTTTAAGTGTACAATCATAACTTTCAATTCAGAAAAGCCGAAAACATACCATATACTTCCTAAAGAGTAAGCATTAAACAATCCCATATGCTCTACAAGGTGAATCTGAATTAAAACAGCAGCCTTATTTGTGTAAAGCTCACACTTACAGGATTTAGCATCACATGCATTTCCATATTTGTCTCTGCCAATTAGAAACTGAACCTGAAAATTCTAAACCTGAAATATAAGGAAGAGATTCCAGAAGCGTCCAGCACCTGTTGGTATGAGATGGATGGCGAAAGATAAAAGACACACATACACACACTTGCATGCACGTGACGCTGTTGTTGTATGTTTTCATGGTTAATTGCACTTTAGGTACTATTTAATAAGGCAAGCAGCAATTGTTTTATAGCTAGCAAGCAAATCTAAATGGAGCACTGGAGTATAAATCAGAGAAAGAGGGGAAAAAATAAGAACAATATCAAATTTACCTATATTGACATTAAGCTTCCTAAATTTCTTTCGCTTTAAAACCCCAAGAAATAAAAATAGGATAAGTCCTAAAAGTTGGCAAATATATTTTAAAAATGAACTTCATATGAAATCAACAAACTCAATAGCAAGTAGCAGTCATGCCTTGATAGCAGCCCTCAGGCCTATATAGAAACACTGATGAATTTCACTTAATACATTACATAGAATTTCAATTAATACAGGAAATAAATTATTTCCTGAATACAGGAAAGACAAATTAATTCGTCAAACAATTTCATGGGGTCTTTGTTTATATGTTGGTGTATTATGGACTAACTTTGTTGTGCAACCAACCTAAATTTTCATTCTCGTTTTAGATGAGAAATAAAACATTGTGTTAGAGATATTACGGAGATTAGCTTCTAGTGAGATCTCGAAATTTGTTTGCAGTGTGCAGCATTGCAAAACTCACTGCAGTGAGAAAAGTACAGGCTACAAAAACTAGCTTGTGAAAAAACACAAATTTGGGCTGTTGGGTCACTGCTAGCTTGTGTACAGTAATGTGTTAAGGTATCAAATGCCCAAATATTTTGTCTCTGACTCATGGCTGAGGCATTAGCTTTGCCAAATGATGCAGCTTCCTTAGTGCCGTACAGTATAAAGTTGAAGTGTTACCTTGTCAAAAAACGCGCTGCAGGTTCTAAGGCTGACAGGTGGCCCGGAAGACAGGAGGCGGTTCTGAATGATGATAAGGTTGAGAACGGGAGGATATTTTACTTGACACAAAAAAACCCCACAAAGTATTCAAACACTACAAATGGATTCCAGGCAACAGAGGATAGGAGAAAAATGTGACAGGAGGGAGGAAGGCAAAGGAGAAAGGTGGCTTGGAGGTGAGATTCTGGTGAAAAAAATAATGGGCGAGGAGGAAAATACAACTAAGAAAAGGAGTGAGCATCTTCATTATTGCAATCTAAACATGGACATCCATTTGCCACCACTTTACAGTTCATAGTCACCAAACAATCAAGCTGTCAAAGTTTTTATACAAAGATCAGATCAATTGTCCCAGCAAAACCGGATTTTCTTCAAGAGCTTTTCAGTGCGAGATAGATAGACACACATTAATCTGGGGAGTGTTTAACTGTCATTGGTGTTCTTTTGGACATCTTAAGGGTCCCTGACACTTAAATAATCAATGCTTTGATGAATCGTGCATCACAACACACACCTCTGTATGTAGTCTATAATTACTAAGAAAATATTGTGATGAAAAGGTGTAACCACTTACTGTATTTTCTGGAATATCAGTTGAATTTTTTTAACATCTGAAATTGACTTCTATAACATCAAGCAACCAAAGTGCACAAATATTCACAAGAACAAAACCTATCAGTTCTAGCACTGCTAGCTTCACATCACAGCCTATTTCTTCATCAATGCTGTAACAACACAGATAATGTGTCTTCACAGTTATAGGGAAAATCTCAAAATCATTATATTCCTATTAAGTTTCTTTGTATTGAATTCCTGTAAATATTTACATAAATGTGTTTTAAAAAATATTTAATGAATAATGGAGTGGTAATGTCTGCTGGACTTAACATGTTAAATAACGTTTGAGGAAACTATGCCCTTAAGCCTATTTAATGCTCTTTAAGAAAGTTATTCATGTAATAAAATCAACCCACGCTCAGGAAAAATATGTGCCTGTGGCAACATTTTTGCAAAAATGTAATTATGTTGCTCCTTGGACATTTCATGGCAGTTTTAAAGTCAAATATCCAATGAGTGACGCTTAAAATCTTGTTTAATTGCATCAACTTTTTATGATGTTGGTTTATATAAGGTGAGTGATGCTAAAAGATGAATGCTCTAAAAAATAATGTACCCCCTACATTAAACTTAACCCTAAGCCCTAAGATTTGGGGAGAAGGAGATATTTTTCCCATGAGATATTTTTGATTCATTCCTGCATGGGCTTCTATAAACAGTGCAGCGCTTCTGGGTTGTACAGTATGTCAGAACGTAGCCTTACTATTGGCCAGCATCACACACACATGACCAGCTTCGGCCAATAGTGAGCCTCCGTTCTGACGTACAACCCAAAGGCGCTGCACTGATACACTACGTGAACTACGAGGCCAACACAGAAGAAAAGGAAAAGTTGAATAAAGTCTTTATTTTTGTTGTTTTTTGCACACAAAAAGTATTCTCGTTGCTTATGATTGAGCCACTGTAGTCACTTGGACCATTTTAAACATTGCATTTACTAACTTACTGGGGCGGCAAGTTTCGATCCCATAGAAGCCTATGGAGGAGTGATCCAGCTCTCAGATTTAATCAAAAATATCTTCATTTGTGTTACGAAGATGAACAAAAGTCTTACGGGGTTGGAACAACATGAGGGTGAGTAATTACTGACAGAATTTTCATTTTTGGGTGAACTATCCCTTTAAGGACATGAAGCAGCATGTTTACTATTAAGCTACTGTCTCTTTAAGACCTGCACACGACGCGACACGTCTAATATACACACATTTGACAAGCAGATTTTATCTAAATTTTCTCTGTTTGCTTTCACTTTAGACATAACCAACTTTGTTTATGTAAACCTTGTGTGTATTTGACAGTATTAGTGCAATAAGACTCAAACTTAGTCCAGTAACCAGGCGCTGTTTGACAGGCTTTTAGTGCATGTGCGCGTCGGGTGTATGCGCTCAGAAAAGAGCATGTTAGAACAACGCATCAGCACGTGAATGACATGTTTAACCGGCAAGGCTTTAAAGCATGTATGCAAATAATGAACTTTTGTGAACTGCAGTGTCCCGTTCCTCTGCATTAACATTTGGTGTGAATATACGTCGTGTTGTACAGTATGTTGAGACGGAGCCACCAGAACTGCAAACTGATAGAATTCTCACAATACTATGATATTTCTTCAAAAGTACAACGTGGAGACATTTTAGTCATCCACGATCAAAAATCGTGATATCGCACACCCCAACTTCTACGGTTAACAAAACATTACTTATGGTATCATTATGAAAGATACTATTTTAGTCTTGACCATTACTACTGTAAAACTCTGCCAGAAAATTCAGCTTTAACCAGTTTAAGCTGGCCTTCCAAGGTGTCTAGCTGGTCAGGATGGTTCACTAGCTATAAACTTAAAGGGGTCATATAATGGTACATGCACTTTTAAAAGTTGATTGTACTGAAATGTGTGTTGGCAGTGCCTGTACACAACCGTCATTTAATGATAAAAATCCATCCAGTGTTTTTGTTTTAATCTCCTTATACGTTTTCCCCTGCCTCAAATTGAGCCGTTCGTTTTTGTGACGTAGATAAAACGGACGCCCCTCCCACGATTGTTGATTGACAGCAGCGTTTCAACACAGACCCGCCCTGAGCGAGCGGTCATCATAGTCCGTCATTGTTTACACTGGAGCAAAATGGCGTCTTAGTGAATGTGGTGTTCTGTTCTTGGGTGTAATAACGAACACAGCAGTCATTTTGATGTTCCTAAATCCGAACCGCTGAAGACGCAGTGGCTGAGTTTTGTTTACGATGGGAATATTCCCCACGATCAACGTCAATGCGTTTATGTTTGCGCAAATCATTTCTCAGCAGACTGCTTTATAAACGAGGAGGGTCATAAAGCTGGTTTTGCTAAGAAACTCCTTCTGAAAAAGGAATCGGTACCACCTATACGTGTTTCTGCTGCACCTCCAGAAGAAGTGAGTGTAACGTTTTATTAACCTTTAAATATTAATCTTTGCAAATCGCTTGTACGCTTCACGATGAATGTGGCTAATGTTTACACTCAGGGTACATTACGGCATGTATTCCATGTAACGTTACGACGTTCTCAATATAATAATCCCACGTCTATAATGAACAACCCGTTATGGTTATTGTGTTATTAAAAACTGTACGCACAGAAGCTCATTATCATTTAAAGGCATATGCACTGAAACGGCGTGCTGAAAACAGAGCTGTTTTTGAGCAGGTAAAATGAGTGTTTTCTTAAAATACTAATGAGAATTTTTAATAAAAGTATATTAGAAAGTTTTTATTTAGACCCTAAAGATTCATATTAACTCATTTACAAAAATGGCATTATATGACCCCTTTAACTGGTAGAGTCTATTATAACCCCTTGTTCAAAATGCCTTCTAGCCCACCAAACACCGGTTTAGCACCATAACATGCTATGAGACACATGTATAATACATACATGTTTAGTGGTAACTTAATACTTTTCAGTGGGTGGCAAATCAAATAAAAACCAGCAACAGTTATGTAGATAATGCTCGCAGAGGAATATGCTTTTGGAAGATATGCGTTTGCTTAATTCTTTGGTTTAAAATCACCTTTGAACATAGGTCAACACAACAGTTTTGTCACAGTAATCTGGCATGATGTAAAGACACCATCAATAACATTAATGTTAGAAATATATGCAGGTGATGGGGAAGATATTGAATCGAAGTTAACTAGATGCATCAGAAAGATCTTTATCATAACAATATTAGAGAAAAAGTGATCTTTATTTTTATTTGACAGAATCTTTGAGTCATGATTACATTTAGGGCCAGATTTACTAAACAGGGCAAATTATCGTGAGCGCAATCCAATAAAAGTGCTGATGGGAGCGAAACGTTCTGAGCGATCTACTGACAACGCGCAAATTAAAGAACACAGACTCAGCCGGATCATTTCCATAATGACCAACGCAATCTACCAACAGCAGCACAAATTAGCATCTGGTTTAAGACGTGCTTTTTTGGGTGTTCAAAAATGGCACAAAAACCAGTAAGTAAATATACTTGCATGAATTTTTTAAAAACTCTCCTCCTATAAATTGTGCGCCTGAAGGGGAAACTCCAACAAATGCATATGAAATAAGGTCAGCTGCAAAAATAACCGTGTCCACACCTTTTCAGCGCTAACTTTTCACTGAGAGAAGAGTAAAGAAGAGTAAAAGTAGTTTTTTACGCCAAAAGAGGGTTTGCGCTGGAGCAAGCTGTTAGTAAATCTGGACCTTCATCTGTTACTAAGGAATGGCTCAAAAAATACATAATGGTTACATAACTACAAAGACAATGTGCAATTCAGCTAGTCCATGTTATTAACGGTTATGTTTGTGAGGGGCAGACATGGCATTACTGGATGCTTGAATCATGAATCCTTTAATTCATGAAGATGAATTGGTAAATTGAAATAAAATGTCAAACTGGGAAACAAAATAAGAAAAAGACACAAAAAAACACTCACCAGTGTATTGGCTGCAATGTAACCATGAGCAGATTTATCTGGAAGCAAAAACATTCCATTAGTCTGAGTTTTCCTCAAGCAAACTAATTTATAATATAATGATATAAATGCTGTATGTATCAAACCCCAATTGCTGTCTGTGTAATACTAATTCTAAAGGTACTTGTTTTGGGATTGTCTGGCCACTCTTAAGAAACTGAGCCATTTGTGCTATTTATTCTAATATGTCATAGTAAGTTTGGTATTCATATAATTCAAATAGATAATGAAGTCAATTCTGGTAGTACTGCTCATAACTCTTTTCTTCTTGAAAACTTCATACTTTGTTTCCTCCAAGAAGTTTTAGGGTTACTGCACCAAATCATTTTATTTCCATTTAAATGGTGTTTGTTGCACCAAGAATGATTATATTTTTTTAATTGATCACTATGATTTGAACTACTGAATTTCATATAATATCTATAAAAAAAATGTGTCCCCTAAAAATATAATACGTAATCCTACCAATTACATGCAAATTAAGTTATAGAGACATACTATACATAACAAAACAGACACCATTTCATCAGAATAACCCATTTATGCAGGGGCGTTACAATACATTTTTCATGGTAAGGCCCAGAGATTTCACTGGGGTGGCAATAGTAGAAGAAGAAATCCCAGCCTAATTAAAATCTAAAGAAAATGACAATATCAAACCATGACCATGTTTAGCCAGCATATGATAACCCCAGACAAAGTATTGTAAGGCACACACATTTACTAGTGCTACACTTCTATACCACACCGATATACCCTATAAGCACATTTTTCCCAATAAAGTGGCTAATATTAAGCACTAAAAAAGTAATTGACATCTAAAAAGGAAAAGTCAGTTGTTAATGTGATCAGAAAGCTTTGTGCATCAGGGGTAGCAAGAGGGGTTGTCAAGCTTCACTACAAGGCCACAATATTTGCATGTGTATTTGAGTGGGTGCGCGTGCCTCACCTCCTGACGTGAAGCTCATGTATTTCTGGTTGTTGACAGTCTCTTTGGAGTCGTAGAACTTGAGAACATCTATAACAGCCTGAGGGTTTTTCTTCTGTTCCAGCTTAGTAATATTAGAGGTTTGCAATAACCGAGCCCATTGCTCTGGAATACCCTGTTCATGTGTACATGTGTGCATTGGAAACAGAAAAAAATGGACATATAGTTAAATCATACATCTTTTGCATGTGCCAAACACATTAAAAAAGAAAGAACCCTGAACCAGACTTTGTGACACTATTAGCAATTTCTAGACCAGGGGTCCTAAAATAGCATATCATGGTCCGGTTCCGGAGTCCGGACACTGGTTTGGTTCCAACTGGACCATGAGACATAATGACAACAGTAGCACAGTTTCTGTGGTTTTCTCTCCCGCTAAAGACGCTAAATCGCCACATTAACAACAGTAGCGAAAACACAGTGAACAGCAAAATAGATCAATACTTTTGCTATAACACTGCAGAAAATGAGAACGCCGCAAAATTTTACAAATTATTTGTCTCACCAATGACCAATCAAGTTTGCAACCGACGTTTTTTTCATCTACATTTAGCATTATTTATCAGCATGTTAAGAGAATTTCATTAAGCAACTTTATAACTAGGAAACTAAAACGTTGAAATTACTGGTTAATTTTTTTTTTACTCATGATGAGGGCATTTTGATAATTATGTACATTGTTTGTTTGTTTTTAGTAGATTTAGTAGCAAAATACTGAAATGGTCCAGACTTCAAGAGCAAACCCTGAACCCTCCTACAGTATCTTTCTGTCTGAACATAAAAATAATAATACCCTGATGAAACATCTAATCTTACCTTTTAATATTCATATCCAATTGGGATCAACTGATGGTTATTTTTTTTTTTATATTCTCAGACATCACTGCTTTGGATCTGAGGACCCAATATACTCATCTTTGATTCACCAACTATTTTCTGCCCAAATGGAAATTGAGACCTATTCCAAAAAAGTATTGTCTGGACCTCCGCTGGGAAGGAAATTTAGAGACCGGACCTGAAACTTTAATTGAATATCCCTCATATACAAAAAAAAAAAAAAAAAAAAAAAAAAAAAAAAGGCAACTAAAGTTGCAGAAATGGCTATGCAGAACTCTATACTGTGATTACAATGGTTGCATGTATGATAAATATATGAATTTGCAACAATACTATAAAATCTATGGCACTAGTGACAGACATGAAGTTGATTACATCTTTATGGGCCATTCACACAGGACACATTATTTTATTTAAGTGCAATGTGTTTAGCTTTTCCCCCTTTTTTATTTATTTGAATTAGATTTTACCTAAAATATTTCACATATAGCATTTGCCTGTTGTATTTTTAATAATTTTTAATCAAAGGTTAAAAAGTGTGTGACGTTAGACAGATATATAGAGGGTTCAAATTAACTGTCACTAAACGATATTAGCGTTATGGCATTGTTCTAAAAATCCTCCATAGTTTCTGATTTTCATAACTAATGTTATTATTTACAACAAACACACATGCCATATCCATACTGTACACACATGCCAAATGTCATAAAAGGACACCATTCGCATGAACCATACATCACAGAAAACACTGACTCTCAAATGAAAAACATGAGACTGGGTGAACTCACAGTGAACTCCCCCGTTACTGCATCAAAGCCTACATGGATAGTGTGCTCGAAATCAGAGGGCAGGGATATCTCTGGACGCTCTTTCTCTTTCTTCTTATTGGCTGTCAAATAGAAAAACAAACACAGCTCATCAAAACAGTACCATTCGGTATGAATGGTACAGTATAGCCATTCAGCGTCTCTGCTGGTTTGCTTAAAGAGGGTGGGAAACAGTAGGAACAGTTCAGCCAAAAAAAAAAAATTGTAATTATTAGTTCAGCACAGAATCTGCGCCCACAGTACACTGCAAGAAACTATAGATTTTTGTAGAACTAATGGTCTATCATTTGCAAAGTTCTACCCATTCCTTATATGTTTTAATTAAACATTTTGGCTAATTTAAATTACGCTTTAAGCATTTTACCATATTTAAATACATTCCGCATATTTTCCCCCACAAAAAAAATGTGAAAACTAAAGTGTACAGATTCCGTGTGGGACAACTGGGTGCACATACTTTTGTCTCCCCCGGGAAAGATGGACCTGAGACGGGCTTTCTTGTTCTTCTCTTCTGGAGCCATTGGAAGTGGTTTGGAACTGTGTACTGAGGAAGGGTCACGGGAACTACTGTTCATTCTCAAGGGGGGGGCAGGTGGTTTTTCTTCAATATCGACACTATCGGACATCTTTAGTTGCACTCCCTATGGCCTGCAAAGACAGAAAAAAAGTTTTTGTGAAGTCCATTTTTCAGATATATGATCATTGAAAAATTGGTGGGCACTTCAGGTTCTAAACATTAAAGTACCCCCTGTAGTCAATCATTTTACTTTCATCACTTTGATCATCTAAAATTACATATTTAAATGTTTTACCTGTGAAAAAATTATTCATGGCTTAAAATAGCTTGAATGTAACTACACCCTTGCTTCATTTATACGCAGATCCATATGCAAATTAGCCCCACCTCCACTCACTCATATATGCATCAAGTCGATGTATCAGAATGGTAATCTCTAGTCTACAACATTGAACATATAACAGCAATTCATTTGATTATTAGCTATTTGATAACCCAGTCATGCAAAAGGCTAATGTGTTGCTAATGTTACAAAAATCATGTTCTTGTTCGCCATCTCAGAGTCAGACAACTGCCTTCTAAAAATCAGTATCTTTAGAAAAGCTTTGAACAACTTCGACCATCAATGGAGAAAGGCATATAGTTCATCATAACATCGTAATATACATTATACAGATAATTAACCCCCTATATTGCTAAATGTACCCGATTTTTCAAATCAACAGAAAAATATACCGTGATAACTTGGCTTCTCTTGGGACTCTCCTGCTTCAGAGCATAGTTAATGATAAGTTAAAGCCCGTCTGACTCTGCACATTGACTGTATTAGTTACAACATATTTGATTTGGAGATTTCAAACAGTGTTTTTGAGACTGTCTTTGGTTCACTGCAGTTTTAAGGAGAAAATACTCAGCCATGGTGTTTACTCTAAAAGCATATTAAAAACACCACATAGACATATAAACAACATTAAAAACTGGATTTTCACCACAATGGATCTTTAACAGTTATTGTATATATTAATGTCAGATCAATTTATGTATATGTAGCCTATGTATTAAATTATAGATATATGTTTAAGTTATTTTATACATGTTTGTATATTGCATTTTGTAATGTATAATGTTGTATGTATGCCTTATAATCAAACCATTAATTAATGAAACCCAATAAAGCATGCCTCATATCACAATAATTCTCTTATATTTTTTGTTGTTGATTTATATCATGTCCTCATAACGTAAATTATACTCAGTTTGCCAGTCCACTCCGATTATGCAAATAAGCTTTATTTCAGGATTTTAAAAATATATAACATATATACATTTTCCTACACAAAATGGCACTTGATTGTCTGTTCCACCTACAAGTAGTGTGACCTCTGTAAAAGAGTTTTACAACACAGAATGAGGCTAACAGAAAACAACATCAAGTCTGAATAATATTTGTCTATCTTCTCCTCACCTTTGGAAAAATCAAAGGCAAATTTCACTACCTCCCTCACTCGAGAATCTCAGACTCCAGGAAAAATCCTTAAAACTTTCATTACACTGCATCTGGACGCTGATTCAACAGCTAAAGGCCACACTTAAACCTTTGCTGAACAAAGCATTTTAAGATAAGCTGACTCCTTTTTACGGAGGTATTGATTGACTGACTCTTGTATTTCCATAATTCCATAGCTTCATTCCGTGCATTTTTTTCTAAGTTTCATTAATTCACTCTTCTGTTTACTTGTGTATGCGTGTGATATTGGATGTGTTTATATTTAGATAAGTTATTGTGCTTTCTGTAGAATAGTTAACAATTTTAAACTAAATAAACTTGTGTACATTCACTTAAAGGTTGTTGAGTGTTCACTGCTTACAAAACCAATGTCCCTTAAATTATCCAATCTTGCTACATGCTCTGAATAGTGCTGTAAACAGTAAGAAATGTCATTTTTTTCTGGCCAGGGAAATAACATTGCTTAGATATGATGATTACACTGAATATTTGCTGGGCGATGTAAATTTTACTATACATTTTACAGCTGATACAAATATTTACAATTAATCAAAATTAATTATTAATCTCCCTTTTTGCTACACTATGAAGAGAAAAAAAAAATAGGTGATGTATCTGAGAGTGTCGTGATATTATTTGTCAAAAAAATCTGGGATAATTTTATTTCTCAATTCATGACCCCTTTAATATTTGGATTTAGAAGGGCGCTCGAGTGCCACTTTTGTGACTGCAGTGCACGCTCAATGCACTTTTTATGCACAATAATACCACAGGGCTAAAGCAGACTACTACCTGACAGCCTATGCAGCATTAGGTCACCAAAGAGTGAAATCAGATGAGGGACACACTGGGGTGGCATTTGGGACAGGGCCAGAAGATGCTGCCCCAAATCCATTCTTTTGGTTTAGAAGAATTTTAAAAGAGTCAGTGTTTATACTCTTCAGAAAATAAAGATACTCATGGCCTAGTTGTCTCTGCATTAAAACTAGTCAAGCAGAACATACTATAGAAAAAGAAAATCACCTTTGAAAAACAACTATAGAAAAAGAAAAATCACCTTTGAAGAACAACCTTTGAAAATATATTTGTGCATCTCTACTCCAACACTCCCAGAAAAAAAAAAAAAAAGATACATAAGATGCCAACTGGGGTGGAACCCTTCGGTAAAAAAAGGACAGGTACCACCAAAGAGACAGGCTTTCCCCCCTGAAAGTGATTAAATTAAGAATTAGCTAATGTTAATTAAACACTGAACAGTCATAACATTCCCAACATTCACTGGAAGGAAAACTCTCACACAAAATCAATTGTAATTACCCTATGACCCTGTGGATGTCATTGATTTTTGCCATTATGAAAGCATACATCAGAAATGACGTCCATAAGCCTGTCAGTGCAGTGTACAGTATGCATTCTAGTAACAAACTTTGCTGGTTTGTTTTTCCCCATTTCCACTTTCCCCATTCCACATATACAATATGCAGAAAAAAACAAAGCCTGGCTACAACCTTGTGCCACAATATTGCCATTTGGGAAAAAATAGAGATATAAACAATTTCTTTCATCATACAGCAAAATATATGGCAGCTCACATAGTGAGACAAGTCAAAGATCACAACTGTTCTGTTTATCTGCAAATGTGTATCTGCCACAGCCAACCACAAAATCAAATGGCGCTTTTCCACTGCATGGAACGGCTCGGTACGGCTCAGTACGGTTCGGCTCGGTGCGGCATGGTTCGGCTCGCTTGCTTTTCCACTGCGTGGTACTACTCGGCACGGCACGGCTCGGCTCGTTTTAGCTCGGTTTGCTTTTCCACTGCAATTAGTACCGCTTCAAAGTGGGTGAGATTATAGACTGATCATTATAGTTTATCTGCTCCTCGGCAACCAACGAGATGAACTTCACTTCATCCACTGAACACGATTCAGCCATTTCTTTTTTGGACGTTTTTTTTCTTTATTTTTTCTTCAAGCAAGCAGTTTTAAAACAGGTGCTACAGTGGTGGCTGTTACTGGCTATTTAAATCCAGCGGGTTTGATGTCTCGCACGCAAATACAATGATGCTGGTAGTGACGATTCTATCTGACCAATCAGTGATCTGCAGTGTTTCACGTCACATTTTAGTACCGGTACGGTACACTTGGAACCTCAACAGAGGTGGTACCATTTAAAGCGAGCCGTACCGTACCGTACCATGCAGTGGAAAAGCGCCAATAAAAAAGAAAGAGTTTGCCACAATTGGTCATCTTTTGTCTGGGACAGCACAAAATCGTACAATGTGTACCCGGCATTAAAAGGTGATAGTAGTTCTTCCCATTTCATGCTGCCAATAGGGGCTTTCACATTGGATAGTTCTACTTAGTTCAAGCAACTATCCCCGAGAATAGTTCCTCTAGGAACGTTTTCCTGATTGCATTCGCACCGCCAGTAGGAACTCTGAAGTGAAGTAAGCCACGCTTGTTGTTGTGACTTATTTTGATGGTGCTGTGGACCTTCTCCGATTTCATTAGATTACGATCTGTCTAACAGTCCTGTCTACTACGTTATTATGCAAATGTATTAGCGTATGCTGTGGGGTTGATGCCCGGTGTTGCTAGCTGAGCAGAATAATCATGTTTCTCTTGGTTCCCTCAAAAGTTGAGTTGGATTTTTTCCTCAGCGTAAAGGTTAAGAGGCCTATCTATCCCTGTTTTCCATGTTCGTAGAGTTAAATATATAGGTTCTGTGTGTTTACGTAGCCTTTTTAAAAATGGTTGAAGCAGGTGTTTCGTGTGCGTTCGGCCATTCCACATACACTAACGTCACAGATAGTTATAGAAAGTGCTGGTTTAGACCCTACTCTGAAGTAGGAGCTAAATTAGTTCCTCCAAAAGGAGTTCCGAGAACAAAAATTGTTCCTAGTTCCTGCGGTTCTAGGATCTATGAAAAGGTTCCTACGGTCAAAAGCCCCTAAAGACATGTTAACATCTTTTCAGACTGAAAGATCCCTAGTTGATAGCTCTTCAATAGTTCGGGTAGTGCTCTTTACCAAGGTGCATGGTATATCCAACCACCATGTATTTAATTTGACAGCACTGAAGCATGGTACCGTCAACGTACTTGTAGGCTATTTGTTTTATAAGGGTAGTGATGTTTTGAACTCAAAGCAGCTGCTTTACAGCCAGTACAGTAGCATACATGGTGTTAACTTGATATACAAAAATGAACCACAAACAAAAATACAACATACGTATGTGAGAAGTTATTCTGCTGAAGTAATTATGCTGCTCCATTATAAAGCAGACAACAGAAGCATAAAATGAATGAAGAATGAATCCTGCCTTGCAAAATATGTTGTATTACCATATAGATTGCTCCCCAAGTCAAGTGACACATTGACATGCCTGTTTTTTGTTAGTCACAGACCATCAGTATCCAATATAACCAATTTTATGTAGTAGTAGTAGATATAATAATTATAATAATACTTTGTAAATGGAAGTCATTTTAAAATGTCAATCTGTGGCTCATTCACCTGAGAGAAATGTTTAATTTTGTAATATTTAGGAAGGCTGGATCATAAAATGACAAACTGGATTTAAATTCCACAATAATGTCAAAAAGAAATTCATAAGAGCACATGCATCGCCCATCAGGCCACATCACTGCCTTTTATTTTGTTGAAAAAGTAGTAAGGGGCTTACTACTGTGTAAATGCAATACACAGATAGATCCTATCCATTCGTACTGACCTTTGATAGTTATTGATTCATTTGACAGTGTATTAATTGATTGACTGAGCAAATGACAAGAGTATAGAGCATGAGAAACTCCTAAACAGCAATGAGTTTGTTCATGCATGGAGTCAGTTTGTGTGTATTTTCCTCTGCTGTGTAAGGTGTGGTGCTGACTCTTTAACTGTCGTTTTTCTGGCCAAACCGGAGGTCTCACACACAGAATGAGAATTCCCCGTGAGAGCCATAAATCACACCCAGCACACATAAATATAAACCAAAATGTTCATTAAACAGTTTCTCAGTTTTTAACAACTCTTTTTACCAGCTGTCATCATTATCCGTCATTTTACAAGACAAATGTTGTAAGTGTTAAGTGTAATTTGCATTATGCAATCTCAAACTATGCTGATTTAACTTCAGGAATTGTCCACTAGTGGCAAACAAAACAAAACAAAACCAAAGATAAAGGGATTAGAAAAAGAAACATCCCTTATTGACAACCCCCACCTCTCTCGCTCTCCTGGTTTCTGTTTTTAAGTGTTTTACATGACATGATAAATTTTTTTTTCAATACGGCCATAAAGTAGAGTGTTTGCAAGCAACCCCTTCAGTCATGACTTTATTCACAACAGGGCACAGCTTTGAGAACCTTATTGTTTTTAGAAATGTTTACAACACAATACAAATAAAGCAGAAAATATGTATTAATATGTTACTTTTTTGAAGTAAAATCATTAAATGTCAGCAGCCATATCACCCTGTAGCCCAAGACTGGTTGCCCACTGAAGCTAAGCAGGGCTGAGCCTGGTTAGTACCTGGATGGGAGACCTTCTGAGAAAACCAGGTTGCTGCTGGAAGAGGTGTTAGAGGGCCAGTGGGGGGGTGCTCACCCGTGGTCTGTGGGGGTCCTAACACCCCATATAGTGACGGGGACACTGTACTGTCAAAGAGCACCGTCCTTCGGATGAGACGTTAAACCGAGGCCCTGACTCTCTGCGGTCATTAAAAATCCCATGGCACTTCTCGTAAAGAGTAGGGTGTAACCCCGGTGTCCTGGCCACATTCCACCCATTGGCCCCTGCCAATCATGGCCTCCTAATAATCCCCATCCACTGAATTGGCTCTATCACTCTCTCTCCTCTCCAACTATAGCTGGTGTGTGGTGAGCGCACTGGCGCCGTTGTACTGTGGCTGCCGTCGCATCATCCAAGTGGATGCTGCACACTGGTGCTGGTTGAGGAGAGAACCCCTGATATGATTGTAAAGCGCTTTGGGTGTACAGAAGTACATATGAAAGCGCTATATAAATGCCTCATTCATTCATTCATTCATTCATAAATGCAATCCTCCCACTGGAAAAAAATGTCCCTGGAACAGAAATAAAAATTCATAGGAGTAGCATGCCTCATCTGATGGAGCTCAGATAAAACAAAAGGTTTTATGGTAACGCTTCCTTTTACAGTACAGTACTTACAGTGTACTTACCTAGAAAGTACTGGCTAATATAAGGTAAGTACATGGAACAGGGGTAGGTTTAGCGGTAGGTTCAGGGTTAGTACTAGTTATTACCCAGTAATTGTAGTTACTAAAATAAGTACATAGTATTAACATGGGTAACTGGAATGTAAAAGGAAGCGTTACCGGTTTCACTTTATTTTACAGTACATGTTTACCTAAGAAAGTACAGGGTAATATAAGGTAACTACATGGGTTAAGGTTGGGTTTAGGTTGGGTTCAGGGTTATTACCCAGTTATTGCAATTACTATAATAAGTACATACAGTATGTACATGCAGAACAGGACTGTAAAATAAAGTGCTACCAAACAGAGACTAACGGCCCACTCACACCAAGGACGATAACTAGAATGATAAAGATATAGGTCCACGCACCACAACTATAACGATAAACGGCACATAGAAACGATATCGCTGCCTGGAATCAATTTCAGAATTACTTTTGTCCAGCTGATGAAGGATAATTACAAAAAAAACGTTTTGAAAGTTGTGAAAATGATGTGACCATCGTAAAAACTGTAAATCTATCCCTCACAGCCTCGCTTTCATCCATGTGAAAATCGTGCCTATCTTTACTAAGGTATATGGTATCATCCTTAGCTGACTAAGCTGAGAACAATTATGTAACAATTGTTGATTATTATACATTTCTCAACAACAACAACAACATTCACTTTTTCAGTCTCATAAAAAAAAAAAAAAAAAACTTTGACAAACCTCTTCCACTGGGCAATGACGGGTATCTCTAAAACTTTTCATGACAGCCAGCCAGTTAAACAAAACTGAATATGACAGCATTGTATTTCATGGTTCTGTGGTGTGGTCAGTTACTTTGGAAAACATGCCAAGGGAAGGTGGAGCTTATGAGACATTACATGGCAGCAGGAGACATATGAAGGAATAAGAAATAGGGGGAGAGATTAGACACTCGCTGCAGCAGTAGTCATCCAAATTAAACTAGACACTGAGGAAACCATTCATCTTTGATCAGATAGAGTGGGAGGTTGCAGTGCATACTATAGTAGTATTTCTGCATTATGTGTATATCATCCCAATTTGGTATGTACCAAACATCTCGATTTTCCACACTGTGCAATAGACAAGCAGAACACACTGTGTGAGATACAGTAGGCTACTGTATCCCACAATTCAATGCCTATTGAACATCACATTGTTAGCTTAGCAATATGCTAACACCAGACTATATTGGAATCAACAGTCTTCTATTTGATGTGTAGATTTGCTGACTATGTACAGCATTTTAAAATCTCTTCTGAGCTTCTGTTTTCAGTTAAGCATCTGTATGTAGGCAATGGGCAGCAGTGAAGCTCATAGTTTTTAAACCGCTAATGTGTATATTGTGACTATTCAATGTGTTTGAGTTCTGTTTTCCTTGTATCTTGGTTTCCCCTGTCTTTGTGGTTTTTGGTTTAGCCCTGTTAAGTTTTCCCGCTCCTCGTTAGTGTTCAGTTTTCTCACCTGTGTTCTGTTAATTATCTCATTTGGTTCTGTGTATTTAAGCCCTGTGTTTTCTCCCAGTGTTTGTCGATCGTCGTCTATGTGTGGTTGTTTGTAAACCCTTAAGCCCTGGAGTTTTTGTTCTTGTTTCAGTTTGAAAAAGTTCATTTTTGTTATTAAAACTCTTATATTGAGAAGTCCGTGTCCTCGTCTTCGGTCATCCTGCACCAACCCTGACAGAACGATCGACCACAAAATGGATCTTGCAGCAGTGGAGATCCTCCTTCTCTCCCAGGAGAACCAGTCCCTCGAGGCACACACACAGAGGTATTTGAACTTGGTACCCCTTGTGCATTATGATGACACCAGCCTCTGTGTGTTCTTCCGGGCAGGTCTCAACCCAGAGACCAGAGCACGCCTGCCCGGGGACGGGCCTCGGGGGACCTTCCAGGGCTATGTGGAGTGGGTGCTGGTATCCTGTGGATCATCTTTCACCGTTGTCGATCTTACCAGCCCCACTCCAAACCCAGAGCCCGTTGACCCAGAGCCAGAGCCCGTTGACCCAGAGCCAGAGCCCGTTGACCCTGAGCCAGAGCCCGTTGACCCAGAGCCAGAGCCCGTTGACCCAGAGCCAGAGCCCGTTGACCCAGAGCCAGAGCCCGTTGACCCAGAGCCAGAGCCCGTTGACCCAGAGCCAGAGCCCGTTGACCCAGAGCCAGAGCCCGTTGACCCAGAGCCAGAGCCCGTTGACCCAGAGCCAGAGCCCGTTGACCCAGAGCCAGAGCCCGTTGACCCAGAGCCAGAGCCCGTTGACCCAGAGCCAGAGCCCGTTGACCCAGAGCCAGAGCCCGTTGACCCAGAGCCAGAGCCCGTTGACCCAGAGCCAGAGCCCGTTGACCCAGAGCCAGAGCCCGTTGACCCAGAGCCAGAGCCCGTTGACCCAGAGCCAGAGCCCGTTGACCCAGAGCCAGAGCCCGTTGACCCAGAGCCAGAGCCCGTCCAGCCGGAGACCGTCCTGCCAGAGACTTCTTCCCCGCTGGTCCCGTCCAGCCCTGCCGAGCCCTCACCGCTGGTCCCGTCCAGCCCTGCCGAGCCCTCACCGCTGGTCCCGTCCAGCCCTGCCGAGCCCTCACCGCTGGTCCACGTCTGTCACGTCACGTCTGCCCAGCCTGTCCCAGAGCCTGTCCCTTTTCCAGTCACTCCCCATTAATTTTTTGGGGGGGGGCCATAGGCCCTCGCCGTGGGCGCCGAAGGACCCACGGCCACCTGAAGGGGTCTCACCGCCATGGCCACCTGAAGGGGTCTCACCGCCATGGCCGCCCGAAGGGGTCTCACCGCCATGGCCGCCCGAAGGGGTCTCACCGCCATGGCCGCCCGAAGGGGTCTCACCGCCATGGCCGCCCGAAGGGGTCTCACCGCCATGGCCGCCCGAAGGGGTCTCACCGCCATGGCCACCCGAAGGGGTCTCACCGCCATGGCCACCCGAAGGGGTCTCACCGCCATGGCCACCCGAAGGGGTCTCACCGCCATGGCCACCCGAAGGGGTCGCACCGCCCTGGCCACGCCCACAGCCTGCATCATCGTGGCCACGCCCACAGCCTGCTCCGCCCTGGCCACGCCCTCAGCCTGCTCCGCCCTGGCCACGCCCTCAGCCTGCACCGTCGTGGCCACGCCCACAGCCTGCACCGTCGTGGCCACGCCCACAGCCTGCACCGCCCTGGCCACGCCCACAGCCTGCATCATCGTGGCCACGCCCACAGCCTGCTCCACCCTGGCCACGCCCTCAGCCTGCACCATCGTGGCCACGCCCACAGCCTGCTCCACCCTGGCCACGCCCTCAGCCTGCACCATCGTGGCCACGCCCACAGCCTGCACCATCGTGGCCACGCCCACAGCCTGCTCCGCCCTGGAGGCTTCCTGGACCTGCACTATGCCCTCGTCAGCCTCCAGGGCGCCCACCCTCCCACCCCTTTGGATATTATACGGCGCGAGATCGCGCCTTCGGGGAGGGGGGAGGTACTGTGACTATTCAATGTGTTTGAGTTCTGTTTTCCTTGTATCTTGGTTTCCCCTGTCTTTGTGGTTTTTGGTTTAGCCCTGTTAAGTTTTCCCGCTCCTCGTTAGTGTTCAGTTTTCTCACCTGTGTTCTGTTAATTATCTCATTTGGTTCTGTGTATTTAAGCCCTGTGTTTTCTCCCAGTGTTTGTCGATCGTCGTCTATGTGTGGTTGTTTGTAAACCCTTAAGCCCTGGAGTTTTTGTTCTTGTTTCAGTTTGAAAAAGTTCATTTTTTGTTATTAAAACTCTTATATTGAGAAGTCCGTGTCCTCGTCTTCGGTCATCCTGCACCAACCCTGACATATATAGGCTAATTGAAGTTTTTTTTATGGTTTATTGCATTTCTTTTCAGATCACTGTGGTCTCCGTATTGCTCATTTTCCTCAAAAGGATATTACAGAGAGGAAAGACTAATGCATCAAGGGAGAGATGAGAGATGCACAGATTCTCTCTTTGCTGGTCTGTGCTCAGCTTTAAATAGGTCAGAGTTTTAATGCTACAGTCGGGGATAAGGAAACACTACAGCGGCCATATTTAACCCTCCCAACAGAAAAGACTGTCGCTGCTACATATGAGCTACACACAGATTTAGGCCACTAGCTCAGATAGACAAACAGACAGACAGACGCCCATCTAATGCTAAAAAAAACATCTCAAACACTTCAAACAACATATGCAGTAATAGATGGGATGTTGGAGACGCTCTAATCAAATGTCTTTTGGTCAATTGTTTTGACATGGCTTGAAAACGCCCCACCGATTGTGGAGCACCGATGAATGCACGCTAGCATTCATACTTGCATGATCTTGTGGTCATCATCTATAAATCAATGTTAGTTCAATGCCACCATCACCATATGGCCCTGGTAGACGAGGGAGACACATAACCGTTTAAACCAGGTGTTTTTAATCCTTCACAACGAAACAAATAAACACCTCCATTAACTGGAGTGGGCTCAGGCTCTTTATCCGTGATGGACAACATCAACATGGGGTATGAGGACTCCAGACACCGGAGAATGGCTTCTCTCCAGGTTCCTTCTTTCATGTCAGTTATGTCAGGTATAATAATTGGCTCCAAACCACTATAAATATTTCAAGTCTCATCGTCTAAAAAACTGGGCTAACTAATATATTCCAATATAGTTAGCCCTTCATGGGCGAGGGCTATAAACTTAGGCATAAACGTGATCACTGTGATCAAGCAGATCGGATCATAAGCCAATCAGGACACCTGTCACATCAAGTGGCTTCTGTATCTGGATAACAGATCGGATCTTGCATTCCCACAAAAAATAAAATAAAAAAAAATTCAGTTGGGGTACATTCTCACAAAATGAGGAGGATGAAGAGGCTGCAAGTACTAATAATGTGGATAGATGCCGTAATGGAATCGGTATAGAGAAACGTATCGGAGAACGTTGCCAGCTGTGGTGAGAAAAATGCACGTTCTTTACAGAAAATTAATGGTTCTGCAACTTTAGGCAAAGCAAAAATTTCAGTATATTTGCGATGTACTTCGCACTCGACTGTATCGCAAAACCACACAGCTCGTCTCAGTTCCAGAGAGAGGAGGGGGAATAATAACACTTGTGGTTGTGGTGTATGTGGACAACATCCGGATACAGGTCGCATGTTAATGCCAAGTGTAAACGCAGCCTTAGCTGCATGATCCATATCATATCCGCGGTCTGGTGTTCTGTCAGGAGGAAGACGAGGCAGAGTCTTCTTCATTAAACAAAACAACAGAGCATAATCCAACAACAAAGCATACTCCAAACAAGTGAAGGCAATGTAACTGTGTTAGAGCACAGACAAAACCAGACAATGGACTAAAAAGACTAAATACACTCGTGAACTAATGAACTACATTAGGAACAAGTGTGATAATCAATGATATGATGAATAACCATGGCAATGAAAGAAAACAGGAGCGAAACACACTAAAAAGTGAAAACACAACAGATTGTGACGGATTAAACAGACATTAAAACATTTTAGAACACATAAATCCTTTTACAACTTTAGAAACATTTGCATTTTTATGAATGCTTTAAATTTATCAGATTCATTGGCTGATTTTATTTATAGTAATAAATTCGTTATGTTATATCACTCTCATTTTGCATTATAATAGTGTCATTATGTAAATCAGAACTGTGACAGCACACACAGTGTGAAAACTAGGGCTGGGTAAAAATATCGATTCATCAATGCATTGCAATTATTTGTTTCTCAATTCAATATCGATTCATCAAATCCTATGAATCGATTCAGCCCACCGCCCGGTGGCGGCGCTGTGGGCAACACTCATCAGAGCGCGCGCTGACATGGAGTAAAGACTTGTTTATACTCGACGCGTCCGTTTCTTTTACTGTCTATAATCCGCACGTGAGCGAAGGTGCGCGCGGCAAAAATGACGCGTTTGGTGTGCAAGACCTCATTTCGCTTGGCTGTGTGCAAGGCTTTTTTTGTAACAGCGCGCGCGGCACCGCATCCGAGGATGAACGACTTCTGACAAGCCGAATCTGTCCGAGTATGTATGTCACCGCACCGGCACGCAGTTTGCGAGTCTAAATTGCAATTCATTGTAAAGATTTTTTTGTTAAGGATTTGTTTACTGTGTGAGATTCATTTAATGGAAAGCACATTCACTTCTAGTCGTCTTGTTGTTCATTTTAAATAAACATAGAGCAAGTAGCTAATCAGTGTCTGCTCGTTTATTCAAACTAAGTTGTCCTATATAACAGACGAAGGTCGCAGCGTCCCCAAAAACTGCATGTGCACTAGTTTGATAACAAATGCTTCAGAGTTAACATGTTATATATATTGTACTAAAATGTTATGAGTTATATGATGGAAATGTCGGTAATGTATCCTACATAGGCACAGTAAATAAGCCAAAGGTTCTCTGATCAGCTGTTCAGTGTTATTTATTGTGTTGACAAAGTAAGTTAGCACTTTGTAATGTTATAATATCTATGGTTGCACTTTGTTTTATGAGTATGCACATTTTGTGCTTCTGTTTACATTTATTTTATAACTTGAATGTTTAGGAAGAAAAATATACTTTCTACTAACAGTTACATGCACTTTAGATTAGAGATGTTAATAAAGCACCTGTTTGTTACAGTTGTGCTTTGTATTCAACACATGTACAATATTGTACAGTTTGTTCTGCTAAATAAACCATGACAGGAAACATGCTTGGGTCAATTTGTTCTTAAACATTGGTAATACTGCACACATTATTTAAAAATATACCCAGGTACTTAATTACTTGTGTATTTACTTATTATTGAATCGATATCGAAGCTAATAAGTCAATATCGAATCGAATCGAAATCGAATCGAATCGAAGCCTCAAGAATCAAAATCGAATCGAATTGTGAAATTCCTAACAATACCCAGCCCTAGTGAAAACAAATGTTACACAGTATGATTATGTTGATCCATACAAAAAGAGCAAATGACTTTTTATTAAACTGGAATTTATTTATAACTAAATTAGGTCTTTATAAAAGGTCTTTTAGAAGGTTTATCCATTATTTACGGATCAATCATTCATAATCATGTTAAATGTTACATTTGCAAAAGGGTTTATTTAAAGGTTGTCTGTATAGGTTGATATAGGACATTTTCAGATTTGAATTGTGCACTGTCTGCCCAAGCATACACGTATATTTAATATACAAATAGACTAGATGACACTGAACATACAGCCTGCAGCATCCCACCAGACAGATGATAGCCCTTTATGATGCCTCAAAAGTCATTACCCTTTCTCTGAAGGTCACTGAGAAAATGAGGAACCACCTATGGTTCTCTCTTTTCCTCTCGCTCATTTGAGATTCATCGTCGAAATTCATCGTCTCCTCTTCCCCTCACTTTAAATATAAAGAGAGCAACAAAGGTATCCTTTGTAATGCATTGCTCATAAGACATGCCACAGATTTGAAAAGATAAAAAACACACAAAGACTCGCTTGGCGAATTCCAATCCATTTTATAACCACTTTGTCTACGACTAACAGCATTGCTTCGCACAGTTTGTTGTCATTGTCAACTGACTTTTAAACCATATTTTAGATCCAACTAGATTTGAAGGTTTCTGTCTTGAAACCTTTCCATACCAGAATGAAAACCTATAGATAAGGTCAAACCTAAAGCACTGATGAAAAATTGGTAACATCCTGTAAATGTCACACAGAGAAAATCATTTTTAGTCATTTGAAATTTCTTTGTGAATTCAAGTAGTGAAGCTGAAATGTAAAATCAATTGCGTCTCTACTGACTAGCAACATAGATTACGAGCAACACCATTACGAGCTACAGCAGGCAAAAAAAAAAAAAGAAGTCAACTTTGAAGTTCTTCAAGAATGACTTCATTAAGCCCTCATCTAGCAACCCCAATGCTCCAAATAGTATTTGAACATCTAAGGCCCTGTCCGCACGGAAACGAGTTTAGCTCTATACGTACAAATTTTGTAGCGTATTGGCGTTTCGTCCAGACGGATCAGGCGTTTTGGGACACTGAAACCGCTATTTTTTTAAACCGGGTCCCAGAGTGGATAAATCTGAAAATGACACCCTTGCGATTTCATGTGTACGGCCAATACGTACCTTTTGTAAAACGATGATGTCATCACACCACGTGTCAGCATTAGTCACACACCGCTACGTCACACGTAACCAACAAAAATGGCGGGCTACATCTGATGTGTATATAGTTAATAAAATATAGGCTCCGCTGTCCATTTCATTAATGTTAATCAAACAACTGTGGTGGTATTATGAGCAAAAAAGTTAAATATATATTTTTCCTATATATATTTGGTTTTGACTTGGTGTGTGCCAAATTTGGTGGTATTACCAGGGGTTTTAAGGTATGGTTTCTAGGTGATTTTGTTTTGGGACCTTCAGAAGACTCGATTGTTCTCAAAATTGAGTTTGCTGTCTCTATCGACTTGTCTGATTCCAACAACGATAATTTACAATGATATTGAAAATAACAATATAATTGCTTATAACAATATAACAATTTTTTTGAATTGTCTCATTGCAAATAATTTTGCCAGCACAGGTCACATATCTATTGACTAAAAAAGACAAAATTGTAATCTTTATCAAAACAAGGAACAATTCTTAGAAATGTTTTCCAGGATGATATGACAAATAACATTAGCCACGTTTCCATTACAGATTTGCGCAAAACTTTTGCGATTTTTTCTAAATGTCGATAAAAAACTATTGCGAAATGACGGCGTTTCCATTAACTGATGTTATGCGACTACAACGTTCTTTTTTCCCTCTCGCGATAAGTCATTTTAAAAACATCATGGTGACGGGTAGGTTTATAGCCTATCCCTATATCACAGCCACCACCACACTAGACATTATTATTATCATTAATGGAAGGACACGTGGTGTGTTATCCAAGCATTAATGGCCTTATACTGCGAACGGCACATAAGGAGTTTCTGGGTGTTTCTCCCTCATTTCTGCTCCGAGATTTTGATTTTGGCATTTCTTTGAGGTTTAGAATCCAGTAGGCTATTCCTGTAATTTGCCTATTGTTTCTTTTATGAATTTAATAAAGAACTCTGTCTCGTATTATGTCCAAACGGGCAGTGTACATTTGTGTCCATTTCCTGTAATCGCAAAACGAAAAATTAATGGTGGTTGTTTTAAAACGCAAAGTTGAACACCAATTTAAAAAAAAAAGACTAAATTTCAGATTTTTGTTTATGACTTTTTGCCCCTTTATTAAACATTTAAAATATTCACAAATTAATACGAAAAAAATGTAGATTTTAATGGTTTTCTAAGGCTTCCTGAAAATTATATTTTTCCCGCAGTGCTGAATGAAAAGAGCCAATTTAATGTCTTTGAAACCACAGCCTACAGAAAGGTGATTTAGGTGAGTTATAGGTTAATGATAATAAATGTGTCTGAAAAAAATAACGAGGCATTTTAATTGTTATTTAATAAACTATTGTTTTCTAAATCAGAGTTGGCTAAAAAAATATCTCCATCTCCGCTGTAAGGCGTGAATGCACCTTTAGAGAGAAATGCACCTTTCATACGGATTACATAATCAGAAGGTATTAGCTTTCGATTAAAGTGGACATTTCAAGCTTTAGCCAGTACATAGGCTATACTTTGTTTCAGTTCTCGTGCTCCAGTTCACGGAGATCAAGAAACCGCGCCTGATTGTTTTATTTTACAAAAGCACAACGTTTTCTTGTCATTGTGAGTTTACACAAATAAAAGTATAGTTGCGAATAATGTAGGATATTATTATTTTCTGTATGACCAGAAATGATAGAGTAGGCTATTTTAAGTTGTTTCCACTGTTGATAGGAAAACGCAAGTGTTCGCGCCCGCACCTCCGCCGTGCAGTGCGCGCCACACTCCCACAAACACTTGGATATGCGTCAAAATCTTGTTTATTTGTGATAATCTTAGCCCTGTATTATTATTGTCTAACCATTATGAATGACATTTGACGAATTGCTTTGTTCCTTTTTTGGATAAAAGCGTCTTCTAAATGAGTAGCCTAATAAATGTTATAATAATGATGATAATTATTAGCCTATGATTTGCGTAGCCTATACCACGGACCCCAAACACACCGCGTCTTCTAGGTCAGGTGACTGTAAATGCGCAAAAACTGTTTCCATTGCAGTTTTGCGAAATATTCCTTTTTCGAATTGCCTGAAAAACCTCCTCACGCGAGCGTAAAAACTTTTTTGCGATAAATGGGAGTTTTTGCGAAATTGACGTGTTTCCATTGAGCGTAATTTCAATTCGCAATTTCAATTTGCGCAATTTTAAGGGTAATGGAAACACGGCTATTGTTAGCACTAAAGCACTAAACAGTCAATATATAATATTGCAGAGATCCCACTATAGAAATAGTTAAATTACAGGGAAGTAACAAATACTACATTCTGTACCCAATTAAACCTCATGTGTATACTTCACTTTGGAACCCCGTGAAATGAGTTTCTAAATGATTATAAATAAAATATGTAAATTAATTGTAAAGAAAATTACACATACATACATTATTTATATATATATATATATATATATATATATATATATATATATATATATATATATATATATATATATATATATATATATATACACACACACACACACACACACACACACACACACACATTTCCTTAAGTCCGTAAGTTTTTTCAGTGATTAAAACTAAATGTAAGCTGCTGTGCATCCCACCCAGAATTAAGATTAAACAAATACCGAGTTGCTGTTAGGATAAGGCTTGTCAAGTACAACCATTGGCTACTTGATTGAGTTAAGCTGCTTTTTTCACCACATCTTTACCAAAATCTCCTCTTTGATAAATCTGACATGTGGTAACTTGGCATTAGCCACAGTCTGAAAATGTATCTATCTAATAGTAATTATGGTTTTACAGTATTTAAAACAACTGTAGTCACTATGTTGTTGGTAAATTTTCATCATATATTTTAAGGGACCAGTAAGTTCCCTCCTCTGTAATTTTGGTTATAATGTGACAGATTTATGAAGTAAAACAAACAAATTCTGCATGTTCCTTTTTATCAATGCAAAACATATATCAAACAGGATACATATATAGGGCAAAATATTAACAGAAAAATCAAAGTTAGCCAAATGGGTTTTCGCAGAAAAATCAAAGTTGGCCAAATGGGTTTTGGCAGACAGTATTGATGGCTGAGGGTCAGTGTGTGTGTGTGACTCCCTGCTGAGATGGCTGTAATACTGACAAACACTATGGCAGTAAATGGGTCTGCTAAAGCTAGATCAGCCTTAGGCTAATGAAAACCTTCCTCCATAGGTTTCATCTAATGCACACATTCTCTCACCCTGATGGACAATAATAAATATATGAAAACAAAAATTGGCACACATATGAACTCACATGCACACTCATAGTAACAGATGGAACCTGCTCTTTCATTAACCCCATACTAACACTGGCTAGAATATTACTCATCTCACTAAACAACATACTTCACACTCACACATAACTCTGATCATTTTCAGTTTCAGTTATAGGTTTTATTTAAGCATTTGCAGGACAAATGATGTCCTGAAAGAGCTTTTCCTTTTTGTCAAATATTTTTTTTTTATTACTTTTCAAATGCTGGTTACATAGATGTCTTTGTTTAATATTTGTCACAGAACCAGACTTTCAATATAAAATATAAAAATACATAATATAAATTTGAATTACTACATGCTTAAAATCATCTAAACATGAGAAAAATACACAAATCATTTCAGTAGGTATTTTGTGAAAATTATTTGTATCAATTTCTCACAAATAATAACCAACAATTTTGCCCCTAATAAAGGTGTCAAAAGTGTACTTGTGTCAGTGAAGAGAAGAGTGAGTGTACTCGTGCGAGTGAAGTGAAAAGCATGCTTGATATGACGTGACGTATCATGTGTCTTCCATACGCTGTGTGAAGACGACAAACAGCACACACTGAAACAGAGAGAGAGGCTTCACTCATATAACCTACTTAATTTGCTTTCTCAGTGCCTCTCCCCACACACAGTCACACACACACACAGTTAGGGTTAGAAATTGACTACAGGATGAATAAATCAATAGAAGAGAGAGCCCTAGTACACTCTCTGAGAAGCAGACAGGTAGAGAATGTGAGTCTGTAAGTGCCCGTCTCTCCCTCAGTCTCTCTCTGCAGGCGGTTACCAGATGGCACTCAATCCTCTATGCTAATCCAGGATAGCAACTGGGGCCCTACTAGCACCTCACAAACGCACACAGGCAGACACGCGCGTGTAAAATGCGTCAATTTGACCAGTGAAATGAGGGGGGAGGATTTCTTTGTGTTTGCATGCACGTGTGTGTGTGTGCGGTTGTGTGCATCATATTTCCATCTGACACCAGTGTTAAGTCTATTCAATACCTTGCGTCTGTTTTAAGTGTTTGGTAACACTTGGCTTACGTGATTGTATGACTTTTAACAATGTTTCCTGTGTATTTTCACAAACACACACTCCAGAAAACCTAAATTTGTTTTTAGGATAATATAGTAGGTCTCTTTCCAAACTCATTTTAAGCAATATATGTTCCAAAATTACATCTCCACACTCCACTCTGGCTTTAAGTGTACCGAGGAACTTAGACTTCATTCTCAACTTCCTAATAAGAACGTTCTGTTTCCTTCATCCCTTCAGTGAGGACAAGATAAAGGCCCATTCACACCAAGAACAATAGTTCTAAAACGATTCTAAATAAAAAAGAATAGCAGAGTCCACACCACGACTAGCTATAACAATAACGACAGAGAAAAACCATTGGAATCACTTTCAGAACATTTTTCTTTTCAGCAAATGAACAATAAAAACATTGACAGCCAATCAGAATCCATTGAGGTCCACATATTATGTTAAAAAGATTTTGACTTAAAAAAAAAACAATAATTTAGAAGTAATGGGCTATTTTCTATTCTGTTTTTGACCCTCTTTGAAACACTCTGATAGGAGTGCCACATATAAGACTTGAAAGTAAACACCCACTATGATTGGGTGACAGTTTTGCATATTAAAAAAAAAGTGGTCAACGTCCTCGCTACACGTTTAGAATTGCAATTTTCAAGTTGTGGACTGTGAAACCGGAGGCATTCAAAAACGATGATGCATATTTAGTCATGTGACTCATATTGTACCAAAAGATATCCAGGTTTATACCGGTATTGTGCTATTCACCTTCACACTTCAAACATGAGGGCAGATGCGTTTTACTCAAACATAAAATGGTGGCTGGGTGCAACCTAGAAATAAAACAATAAATAATCAAATAAAATGATCCTGCTAGAAGAATAGCATGAGAACTTAATTATGTCTGTATAATCCAAGTAAGCGTTATTAGGTTTTTCGCATGCACAATAAGGTTCATTTTTATAATGTTTTAGTGTTTACGATGTTTAGAAACTTTTGGAAAATGCTAGTGTGGACAGTTAGCGTTTTGAAACACAAATGTATCTGGATTAATGTAGACGTAGACTGGAACAAGTCATTTTGAGAGCTTGGTGTCAATAAAAGCTGTTTTCGGGCTAACGGAGAAATTGAGTTCTAAAACTTACAGGATATTTTTATAGTACAATGACCTCTTATTTGTCAAAAGATCAAGGAAAATTGAGCATTTAAAGCATTTAAAGAGGCACACAACAAAACTGCAGCTTGAGCAATCCACTGGTGTAAGAAAAGATTATAAATCCACAGAGTCCACTTACAAATGCTATGAATAATGAATAGCATATAATCTTTAAAAATATATGTTGGGGAAACTACTTTAAAAATGTACCTGATACAAGTTAATCAAGCTACTCTTACTCAGATTTGTGTTCTAGCACAGACGTCGGGGTAGTATTTTTCCGTATTTTGCTTGCAATAACAAACTAACCAAACCGATTCACTAAAATGTCTCAGGTAACCTATTGTTTCATAAAAGAGAGAGCCAGTGTAGACAGGCATATTTAATTAGCATCTCAAATCGCTCAGCTATAAAGCTGCAAGCATTGCACAGCAGTAACAAAAATAGCAATCTAGTGTTATGTCATGCAACACCGCTAAACTACTATAAAAGCTACTTTATTAAAAAAGTATCTAAAAAAACTGCAAGGCAAGTTAGTACGGTTAGCCAATCCTCAGACACTCAGCACAAAGTTAAGGCAAAACATTAAGACTGCTTTACATTACACACTTTCACAATTACAATGCTTAAATACTATTAGGAAAACCAGTACATTTATGACTGAAAGCAAACACTGTTTAACAGGAAGTACTAAAGCCTGAGGCCAAGTCCAAAGATAGTGTTGCCTTTATCTGGCTACAAATTCAAATTTGAATCAGCTTTTGTTTTCTTCACAACTTATAGCATTTTGACAATTATTTGAAAGATCAAGTGCAATAAGTCGGTTATGATGTCTTAAGTGAAAGTAAAAAGTGTCAATATATTAGATCATTGCATTTGGTCTTAAAGTGGCAGAAGCCTAATACATGTCACTGTAGACTCACATAAACAGAGTGACGGCAGAAGGTCTAGACTCCACCGCAGTTTTCATTGGCTAAGGACCGCCCAGAGGCCGTCTGTCTGACATGTTAATAAACCAATCACAGTTCGTTTTGTTCAGCATCATGTTTAGGGGTGTAAAAAAGTCAATGTGCCTACGCTAACAGACTAGCATGCATCTAATAAGTTATTCATTCAGGAATGTTACAAGTTTACTGCAACAATGGAGCTGCGAACTTTTGAAAATCCAGTGTTTAGTTGATTCTGATAAGCGCTCATTGTAACAGATAAACAGGACTGCTTTTATTCCATGAGGGGGTTTCGGGCTTATTATACACAGAGGAGCTAACAAGATAACAAGGAAACAAGACACACCTGGGGATACAATAAAGGGAAACCAATGAACAAAAGAACTACAAAAAGGACAACCAGTCACAGAAAACTAAGGCATGAAACAATACAAGTCATTAAACACAAAACGGGGAAAATGAGACAGGTATCATAACGTAACCGATGTGTTGAGCCAAGTTGGAGCTAAACTCTGCAGGACAGTGGTCCTCAAGGACCGAGTTTGGACACCGGCCTGGACTAGTGTCTGTGAATATTAAACCACAAAAAGAATGCAATTTCAATATGAGCAGTTTCGTCTACTAGTCCACACATATTCAAGTATGCATGACGCTTGTGATTTTTTCAGCATCTGCCGTCTCATATGAGGACACTCCACGTGAACTTCATCTCCAGAGCTGCTCTAAGATTTCCCTTCACAAGCATTCACCATTTGATTTGATAAAACATTTGTCAGTTACACATACTGGAAGGTCTTCACTACAACCCACCAAAGTAAAAGTTTGGTTTAATTTGAAGAAATTATGACATTATATATATATATATATAACTGTAGAATGTATTTCTCAAGTAATAATAACAGTTTATTAAAACTTTTTTTTAGGAATATCACAATCACAAAATGTTTTCATTTAAACCCTAAACGCTGCTGTGTTGTGTGCCAACAAATGAAATTAATTGTTTAAATTGAATTTGATGACATTTTAAAAGATTACTTAAATAGTTTAATTTTTATGTATTTCTGCAGCGTCTGTGATCTGGAGACGCTGGATCCAGACCAAACGGTCTGTAGGTGTGTGTGTGTGTGTGTGTGTGTGTGTGTGTGTGTGTGTGTGTGTGTGTGTGTGTGTGTGTGTGTGTGTGTGTGTGTGTGTGTGTGTGTGTGTGTGTGTGTGTGAGCCCTGTGATGGACTGACCATCTGTCCAGGGTGTCCCCCTTCTGTGGCCCAGGAAGCTGGGAAAGACTCCAGCATCCCCGCAACCCTGTAGATGATAAGCGGTTTGGAAAATGGATGGATGGTTGTTCATTTAACGCAGTGTAATGGGTTGATTTACGCTAGTTTACATGAATACTAGGTTATTTTTTTTTAGTTTACCTCATAAATGGGTTAATATTAACAGATTAACTTAAATCCTCTAAAATGTTGTATATGTATTACACTACACAACCTTTGCTTTGGATTAATACAGTTCTAAATGGCATATTTTATACATGTAGGCCTATATAAATTAAACTACATTTAAACTAGTTTTACAAACATTTTATAAATAAGCATTCAACAGTTACAAGTAACATTTTATTTCAAGTGTAATGAACTAGCACCATTTTAGTGGAAAAAGAATAACAGTGAATCGTTGCTGTGCTTGTTCTGAGAACATATTTTACCACCCAAAGTAATTGGATTCAGTATTATAACAAATAAAATCAGTTTATTTAATGCCAGGCAAGAGGCATTTACATCATGACTGACATGTTCAGCTAACTGATATCTCATCCCTATATGTTGCGTTGCGTAAAATAAAAAAACAGTTAAGACTTTTAGATTAAATAAAAAGTATACAGACCTTATTGTCACTTGCAGCTGTAAAAAGTGTGCGAAGACAAAGGAGAATTCAGAATAACAATTTTTAATAAATCCACGCAGGGCAAATAAATCCACGCAGGGCAAATACAACCACTTACATTAACGAGACAGGACAAAGAACTGAACCAAACAGGGAGTATATATATATATACATACATACATACATACACACACACACACACACTCACACTCACTCACACACAACCAAATGAGGAACTAATGAGCTAAAAAAAATTAACAACAGGTGAACTGAATGAAACTGACACAGAATAGTAACTAGGTCAAGACAGGAACAAAACACAATGAAAGCAAAGCATAGTCCAGAGTCCAGACACTTTTAGTTCAAAGATGAATTGTACCAATTTTGGGCAGCGCTGAAAACTGCTCTCTCCTGCTCTTTCCCAAAAAGACTGGGCTCTGTAACTCAACAGCTGGGTTGTAGTAACGCTGCTGCTGGGTTGTTAAGTCGGAGGCTGGGGAGGGGTGTTTTGTTTCTGTCAGTAAGATAGACCAGCCATTAACCCAACAGCTGGCTAACACAAAAAGCCAGGGGGTGTGGGGTACCCAAAAATTGACCCAACAGGCTCAACCCAGCATTTGGGTATAGACAAAAAATAATAGATTGTATATTGTATTTGTCCTATCGTTTTTTTTTTTTTTTTACATCTTTGTTATTTATGATAAGACAGATTTAATATATATATATATATATATATATATATATATATATATATATATATATATATATATATATATATATAAATTATTATGAGACTCTTTACATACACATGTATGCACAGATCCATAAGACAAACAACTTTCTTTTTATTCACAACATAACAGATGCCCCCGCCCCAACCCCCCTCTCCCATCTAGCTACCCCACAATTCTCACAGACAGCAGATTTATATATGCTATATATATTATGCATATGCACACATTCACAAGCTGCTGAAACACTTTATCTGTAGTACCCCAGAAAAAAATCCCCCAACACACATTCACATTTGACACACACACATACTTTAGCCCCATCACTCACTCTGCACATTCTAAATATTTGCCTCCGGTATCCACAGGCCAATCTATCCACAAAATCCCCAGTCCAATAAACCTTGACCTTTGCTACATTACTAGAGACATATACAGACTCCATGGGGCTACACAAAAATATAAAGAGCTCCACTAAAGTTTAAACCTTAAATCACAGAAGCAACATTTACTTACTACATACAGCATCACATATAAACACTATGCACAACAAAGCAAAAGCCATATCAGTATATGATGATTGAAAAAACGAATTTCAGAAAATTTCTTAGCACCTAAGATTGTGGTTTGCATCATGCTTATATTTAATTTTAAAAGGCTGTAGTACGAATTGGTGGTGCATGTGAGCTAGTTGGTTAGTGTGTATTTCTGTGTGTGTTTGTCATGTGATGGACAGGCCATCCAGGGTGTTTTCCTGCCCTCGGTCTGAGATGCTGAGTTAGGCTCCAGCAACACGCGTCCTGATGTCTGACAAAATGTTTACACATTTTAAAATCTATGTTATGAAAACAACAGCTATCTAATCAGGATCTGCTGTGGATTTTGAATCAGATGAGGGGCCTATGAATGAATGATGCATTGCTCTGACAGTTAAGGATAGCGTATGGCTTGGGCCAATAGGGCCAGATCGCCAGGGCCTCTTACTGCCAGGCAACAATATTGGAAAAAGTAGTCAACAGTAAAAACTGCTTAAATGTGTGCTAGTAATTGCCAGCAAAAAGTGAAATATTTTAAAATTTATATTTGATTTGTATCAGCACCTTGACAAGTTGCAATTCAAAACAAAAAAAATTAGCAATTATGAGAGATATCCCTAGCCTAGAAATCTAGACGCACCCTAGCGGCAGCAAAACTTATTTTGCAGCCAGGTTATTCTAGGAACTCTCCGTTGGCTTTTGAGCTGAAAAAAACAAACTCTAGTCAGGCCAATCACATCATGTATAGAGTTGGTGGGCGGTCTTAAATTACGGTAGAGTTGTGACGGTTCAGCGTGAATTCCCTGCTACTTGCAAACAAAGAAGATGACGCTGCTGCTGGCGAACAGCGGTCTTTCGAAACGGCTTTGGCCGCGACCAGTGTTGCCACAGTTACTTTGAAAAAGTAACTAAGTTACTTTACAAGTTACTTGATTTTAAAAGTAACTAAGTTAATTTACAAGTTACTTTTATTAGTTACATTCAGCAGTTGCCGACAACACCCCCGCCACCTCAACATAAAAATGACAACCGGTTTTGCCAACACTCACTTTATTGGAAGTGTATTTTTAACAGTAATATCAACAATCTATCTCCTGACATTTAAAGTTGAACTTAAAAACTATTTCTTGAAAAAACAGTCTTTCTTGACTTCACTTAATATTAGGGGTGTCACGATTCTCCAAATCCTCGATTCGATTACATTTTCGATTCTAAGGTCACGGTTCGATTCGATTCTCGATTTTTACATTTATTTTTTTTAAGCACAGTTTGCGATGCCATTTTTAGACTAGACTTTTATGTAATATAATATATGACCTTTGTTCGCAATGTACCACACTGTCAAATTTAAAACATTTATTAACAAAATAATGTTACAATAACTTATATCTTCAGTCAATTAGAAACTTAAGCAAAATAACCTGCCATGTAGTTTCTCTTTTGTAACTGCAGTCTTATTCACAGATGATGACATTCAAGTTCACAACAAAACAAACAAGGTTTAACAGATACATAGGCTATATGTTTTCCTTGCTTTACCTCGGTCTTAAAGTACAAACATGACTGTGAAAAATATTAGTATTTAATGTGGAATTTAATTAAATGCATTTATGATGAAATTACAACATTTTCGTGTCATGTTCATTTTGACCACGAACTGTGCGCTGTCGCTTTAACTCGGCGCGTGCAGCAAAAATAGACTAGGTGCGGAAATGAACGACACTTGTCTCATTCGTGGAGGTGGAGAATCAAGTTATTTGTGACATGCTAGATTTATTGTATAAATAGTTATACTGTTCTGAGTCTGCTGTTTTTGTCAATTTAAAGTTTTAATTTAAAAAGTGGAAGAATATGGTACACGCACTGACGCACATACAGTAGCAGAGCTTGCAAAGTGTGGCTTTTTTTAAGCGCGAACTTTGAACGCGAATGTGAACGTTGTCAACATAACTCACTGGAAATCAGAAATACTCCCACTGTCCCACACCGGCGACTTTAGTGAAAGAGGAGGTCAGAAGTCCTGTCGATGGGTCTCCTGCATCTGCAGCCATGCTATCTTTTGACTGGCTGTAGCTGAGGGAGAGGACTCGCAGCACTTCAACGCTGTTTTTTTCCGCTTTGCAAACCGACTGGACGTGACATGGGGGCGTGGCAGTATCGACGATTCCATTTTTGAATTCGATTATCGAGATTGTGACTTAATTTCAATCGATTTCGATTTAAAATCGAAATCGTGACACCCCTACTTAATATAAATACTTGTTTTTATAAAATATATATTGTTTTTTTTTGTTTTTCTTGACCCTGTCATTTAGTAACTGTAGAACACGGTAACTGTAATTTTGCGTATATGATGAAATTAATACAGTTTCTTGTCAATCTATGTCTATTTTAATGTGAACAATGCGCTGCCACTTTAATTCAGCGCGTGTGCAGCACAGCAAGACTCGGTGCGGAAACGATCTCTGCACTGCTGTATACTCACGCACCTGGAACGGATCGACGGACCGCACCCGCGTACAGTGTGAAAGCTCTAACATGTTAACATGGGTACGGGAAAAAATATGCACCGCATACGCACTGCAGACGGAGACAAGTATGTGCGGTGCTGCGACTCCATATGTTTTTTTCAAATTCGACGAAAGTGTTTTTGTAGGTAGATAACACTTTGTCGCCACCAGCACAGAGTATACAACGGACCTTAATGTTGCCATCTTTAGCTGACAGACACAAACTCAAAATAGTGACTGTATTTCCAGCTAGAAAAAGCGCATCTCTCTCCTCCCTCCATTGTTGTTTACGTTTGTGTCGCTGCGTGGTACGTACACGTGACGTGAACCTCATGCTGAAAACGTGACTTGTCGCGCACACTCCCCGAGATGCAAGAAGAAATAAATATATTTTTTACTAAGGAAAATGACAAAAATAGTAACGCACAGTGACTTGGATAAGTAACTTTAATCTGATTACTGGTTTTGAAATAGTAACGCGTTAGATTACTCGTTACTGAAAAAAGTGGTCAAATTAGAGTAACGCGTTACTAAGTAACGCGTTACCGGCATCACTGGCCGCGACTCTGGAGGACTTTTCTTTGAGAAAAGAACAAAGAACAGCACTTAAGTCATTCTTAAAAAAGGAAGATGTGTTTGGTGTTTTGCATTGGAGGAATGCAGAGGGAATTTGAAAGACAACCGTTTATCCCGCCCCTCGGATTGAGGCATGCCATTGGTAAGTTCCCAGACCTAACATCTTGATGTGGGTCTGGCTTGCCAGGCTAAGATATCACAACTGAGAAATATAAAACCAAAATGAACAAATATGGATAAAAGATTATCCATCTATTCTCAATTTAGGGAGAGGATGTCAAATGTCTGTAAACAGCAATTGAATCAGATGATAGATTAGGTTCTGTTAAAGGCACACTATGCAAGATTTGTACCATGATATAACAGCTTCAAAGTAATTTTGAAGGTAAACGAACTCGTAGTAGGGCGAATCATCCCAAAAACTAAGCTGGGGGAGGGCGGGCGCCACTGGAAAAACCAGCAATGCAAAATTGAGAGGTGGCACCCCACCAAATCTCGCAAGAATCACAACTTGCTTTGCGGCATGACGTCACATACATCAACAACATATGAAGCACCCTCGATGGAAGACACTACACTAGCGCACATTTCTGACGTGATGGCAGTCTCGACGAAGGAAAAAACGAAGAAAGCGTGGTCGGAGAAAAGTCTACGAAAAGGAAACGAGAATCTGACCACGTGAGGAACCGGACAAGAGTCCCACTCTCACTCGTTGGTGAAAGCTAAAAAGCTGCATTGGATCCAACAGCGATGCTGACCTGGCGTTCTTGTTGATGGACTAGTAAGTAAATCTCTTATTTGTAAACTTGTTTGCATTCTATGTTGTATGTTGTTTGCTTACACGTTGTAAATAGTGTAAACGTGCGCAATTTGCAAACTAGTAGGATACATTGCAATAATCATGTCTAACGTCATCCTAACGGCCAATGTTATGAAATAATGCGACGTACATGTAACTTTATTGATGTCATCAATAAAGCATTTTGTAATCTTTACATTCCACTCAAAAAACACCGATCAGGCCGTGAGTGCAGAGACGCTCTGCGTGAGTGGTATTTACGACAGTAACATTAAATACAAGTACTCCAAAGACTCTAAGGGTCGCTGTTTACAAAGACGGAATTCCTGCATAGTGTGCCTTTAATGTCCACCTCATCTAAAGATACACACAGTGCTCCCAGCTTCTTGTTATTATGGTTGTGCTGACCTGGTTTTCTTTTGATCATTATATACTTTCTACTTCAGTTAAAACATAAATAAATAACACAAAAGAGAATTGTAGACTGAGGTTGTAGTTCAACAGATGAATACATATAACAGGAAACACACAGAAACACATGAACCAACAAACAAATGAAGTTTTATGAGAGGGAAACCCCCACACAATCCAAAGCATTACATTCTCTGTAGAGGAGCTCTTCCTCTTCCTTGAAGAGGTGTACTGTCCATTGATGTGTGGTGTAAATTAGATATAGGCTAGGGATGCACAATATATTTAATATTAATTAGTAGTCAATAGAAATATGCCTTCAATCAAGTTTGATTATGTTGATGTTAGAAGCAAATAAAACTACCTTTACAATTTAATCAGCAGTCATTTATTGCAGACCCTCTATCTTTTCATTTATGCATCATGTTTTGATGCAGAATCACTTTTTTGACATTGCCCTAAAACTTAACTAACCTGTCTACAAAAATAATTTTAACCACTATATGTTATAATGTTTTGATGTGTGGTTTCACAAAAATCAAAGTTTTAGTGTGAAATAGAAAAAAAAAGAAAGAAAAAAAAAAGATACAGGTTATCTGCCATCATATGATTATCAACCATAACCTAATATTCATTTTTGGTTTATCAGTATTGGCCAAATTTTCTATGCCAGCACATCCCTAATTACCGCATAATTAATGTAGCTGTCAGGTCTTTGTGTACAAGCCCCAACACATGATCACACACTCCACCACTCACACACATAACACCCCTATCCCACAGGACACATGTTAATGAAAGGCATCCCCCACAATGCCATCCTCCACCCGGTAAAGATCTACACAGATCATTGGTCCTTGCTTTCTGATACTCTATATCTAAAAAAAAAATACATAAGGAATGGGGCATAGGCTGTATACTGAGTCCTAAAATGTGTATCTGTGAGTGTGTGGCCTGGTAAACCCTATATTATGGAGATAAAATGTCCCTACAAAGATGGAAGATCTCAAGTCCTTGTGGGGACATTTTTTGGTCATCATCATACATCATCATAAGTTTTGTAGGTTTAGGGGTAGGGTTAGTGTAAGGTGATAGAACATACAGTTTGTACAGTATACAAATCATTACGTCTATGGAAAGTCACCATAAAACACAACGTGTGTGTGTGTGTGTGTGTGTGTGTGTGTGTGTGTGTGTGTGTGTGTGTGTGTGTGTGTGTGTGTGTGTGTGTGTGTGTGTGTGTGTGTGTGTGTGTGTGTTCGCTCTTGTGCGTCTGCGCAGGCTTGGCAGAGGTAAAAAAATGAATCATCCTGAAGCGTTCTATATAAAAGACCCAAATTCAGACATGTGCAGTCTAACAAAAGGTCGTATACGACCACCAATGACATCAGTCTGTCTGCTGAACCATATATCCACCCTTTTCTGCATCTATCCAGATGTAGCAACAATGGAACAAGGAACAAGATCATCATTTGGAATGGATACATCCACATAGAAAGAAATGCCGCTTTGAATTTCAGTGGCAAAAAAATAGCAGTGCTTTTTGTTTCCACATTTGCCGCTATTCTATGATTACACACACACACACACACACACACACACACACACACACACACACACACACACAATGTTAATTCGAGGCATCAACAAAGATGCATCTGCCATTGGAATGGGGCAGAGGCAGCTGACAGCAGCAACAGACCCCAGGATACAACTGGATCTCCTCGACACAATGTAACACAGCTTCTCTCACAGTCATCTTCCTTTTCATCTCCTCCTTATTTCTAAGGATTTCTAAGGCCGTATGCTAAGAGCCGAGCAAGCGCTCCCTCCCTCCTTCACTCCCTCCCTTTCTCTTTCTCTCTCTCCCTCATCCGTATTCGAGTCATCGCAGACAGAAAAAGAGCCCTTGAGAAGCAGCTCACCTGAAACATGTCTTGACATTCCCTGGCTGTATCCGTGGAAGCCTCCTTCTGTTTTCCATGTACATCCTCCACAGCATATCTTCCTGAAACCTAGTATACGCACGGGCTCTCCATTCTGTGGTCAGACCGGTTCCTGACCCCCAAACCTGGACTCACTGGCTTTAGTCGGCAGCCTGCCTGCTTCACTGCCTGCCTACTGTTCCCTAGCCCGTGATGTCACAAAGCCCTCGCAGCCTCATTGGCCAAGGGCCTGCATGTTAATAAAGGCAGCTGCTAGGAGAGAGGGGGAGGGCGGCAGCCAGAAAGACTGGATCTGCTGTTTCACAGACGAGTGGAAGCAAGGTAGGGATTAATAAAAAAATCCAGTTTTATTCAGAGTAAATCTGAATAAACTAAAAAAAAATACAAACTCAGTTTCATTCAGAGTAAAAACACCAGAAGGCCTATTAATAAACCTTTTTTTTTTTTCTTCAAAAAATCCAGTTTTATTCAGAGTAAAAACATCAGTATTAATAAAAAATAAAAAATAAATCCACACTCAGTTTCATTCAGAGTAAAACATCAGTATTTATAAAAAAAATTAAAAATTCACACTCAGTTTCATTCAGAGTAAAAACATTAGTATTAATAACATCATGGTTTTACCACATTATTACAACATTTAATTTTAAGTAAATGTTTGTTTCGTTTTTATGGGCACTATAATGTAGCTTGGAGCACCAAATAGGTATTACATCTAATAACAACACTGTACACATTTTTGTCAATTTGTAAAACAATCAAAAATAACTTCTGACAGATTTCTAAAACATTAAGAGAAAATCGCAAGCTCGCTAAAGATACAACAAATATTAATCAAATAAATACCCAGTGAAAATGTAACCTCATTTTCATGCTAATTAATAGATAATTGAAGAATTGTTTACTTGAGTGCACACCAAGGCCAGTCACCTCTTTACCCCAGCCTGGCCATGATTAATCTGTGGGCAGTTACACCAAACAAAGACCTGCTGCAACTTGCCCTAATTTGTCTATGATGTCATCTTTTTCCCTCTTGCTCTCCTCTGATTGGCGGATGGATGCAGCAGCTGCTGTCTTGAGGCGGAGTCTTATCTTAGCTGCTTGGAATCAGAATCACACTGGTTGTCCTGACAACCTCATGGTCCTGGGGGAAAACAGGGATGATATGTGATGCTGATCTGTGAAGTAGGGGATGAGAGATGACGGACACTGACAAGCGTTTAAAAAAATCTATCTGTTGTTTCTGTCTGAGGTGTGGTAAGATGGGGGAGGATGCCCCCCTTAAGAACAATATGTGTGCTGAATGATGATGCATCTTTTTGCATGCATGCATGCATGATGCAAATTTTCTTAGATAAAATTATTTCAAGAGGCCATCTTACGATCATTTTACTTTTTGTTTACAATTTTTGCTACAATTTTACATAATGCATATAAATTATTTTTGATATCATTCCAATTTGTATTTATATAATTTAAAAAGTGTCATTCATGTTAAAAAAAACATTTTTTGCCAGTATAGTTAAAAAACCTGGTGACAGCCAAAGCAGAATCCTAGTGAAAAAAAATATCTGAAAGATAAATTCATTCTATGCTAAATTAATATAGCAAGATAGCAATCTACATAGCAACACTGAATTTAAATGGAATGTTTTCACTCAAATAGTCTATGAAAAGTCTGAATTGTACATCTTTCTGGAATTATTAATTAATAACCCCATGAATTACATCAAGTATTACATAAAATAAAAAAATAATAACATTAGTAACAACGTGCAACTTAACTTTATTTTGAGAAAACTTTAAGAAAAGTGAAAGCTTAATTAAGAATTACACTTTATGAATGTGCTTAATAAAATAATGAATTGAAGAGTATTGTTGTTATTATTAATATTTTTATAATTATTTCACATGTTTAAAATTACACTTTATGAATGTGCTTAATAAAATAATGAATTGAAGAGTATTGTTGTTATTATTAATATTTTTATAATTATTTCACATGTTTAAAATTGTCATACACATCATTTTTTAAATGTTATAATGTTCTCTGAGGTTCACTTATAATATTAGCAAATTTGTTTGTTTTTTTTACACCAAAAAACATCATAATTTAGAAGTAGGCCTAAAGTGCTGTTTTTGACCCTCTTTGTGCCGCATTGAGCCATTGCTATGATTAAGTAACAGTTTTGCATATTAAAACAATTTTCAATGTCCTCGCCATTACACGTGTGAAATTGTTTTGAAAACTTCCAATGTTGAAAAATGGCAACCAGTGAAATTCAGTCATAGATGTCTGAGCCAGAGTCTGATCCCGAATCAAATGAAAACAAACCTACACCCTTAAATACCAAGTAAACTCCAGTGTGTGACAGCGTGGTAATTTATCATCTTTATTTATTTTTATTCATATGGCCAGTTTCACAGACATATACATGCATGTTTGAGCTGTTTCAACTGAAAGCAATTTGCACTGACACATCTTAAAAATATGTCAGTGTCATTGTTTTGTCTCAAGATGCACACCAGTAATGTTTTTCTCTAGTCTAAGGCATGTGTATAAAAGCTACCTAAATGCCTAATTAAACTAAGGTCTAATCCTGGCTTAAACTAACCCTTGTCTGTGAAACCAGGTCCTAATGTATTTGTGAGGTACTTATTACATTATATTACTGTTTAAAACAATGACACCACAGAACGGTGTTTATCTCTTTACATAGTTGAAACATTTGCCAACTGTGGAACATTTATGCATAATAAATATGTGAGGCTGAGGGTGAACCAACTCAGGGTAAGGCTAAAGATATGCAGCTCCCCTTTCAAAAACATATAGATTTCCATTAAATAATTTGAAGTCACCGGTCATAACAATCTACACATCCCTGAATGCTCCCAAGAAATTATTTGTCTTTTATTAAAACGGCTACGTTCATGTGGCAAGCAGAGCGGGGCCGAGAGCCATGGGAATGGAGCGAGTCCATACGAGTCCATACCAGCCTCGAGTTTCTCATGGACGAGCTCTGGGAGGATAAAAGGAGGAGCGACGACAGTGAAGGACGAGAGAGGACAAGGCATGGTCTATTCATGTTGTGTTTTATTATGAGCCGTTGCCGGCCATCAGGGGACGGGAGGAGAAGAGTGTCGTCCACCTGTGGTATCCAGTGCCCCCGCCAGGCATTGTGAAGAATTCTCCTGGCTGGTTGAGGACCGAGCGGCAGTGCATTTTTGTTTTTGTTTTTATTTTCGTCTCGTGTCCGTCTCTACTCATTCTTCCGGCTCCTTTTCTTTCTTTTTTTTTAACTTTTCTTTTATTTCGTATTATCAAGTGCAGTCATACATTGTCACAAATAAACATTTTGATGGTACAATAATGATGGTGCAGTAAAGTGTCATGGGCAAGTCTACAAATAGAATAGCAGTCCATAGATATCTTCCATCCCAACAGGAATATAAGTGAGGGGAAAGATCCTTATCTCTGCAGTGCCACATATACATTTTGTAGATAGTACAGAATGTTTTACAATGCATATGACCATTGGTAGATAAATGATAAATAAATGAAATAAAAGTAAAAAACAAATATAGTCTGCATATCAATCATATCAAATGAAAATGTTGGGCAATTGAAGACCATTTATTTAGGAAAACATCTGCTTTCAGTTGTAATAATGCCGTTGTATGCTCCATGTTATAAACATCTTGGATTCTTTCCCTCCATTGTGCAACCGTTGGCTTCAGCCAGGAGGCTGTGATTACCTTATTCGCTATTAAAAGAAGGATTCTCAGCAAACCTGTTTGGTTATTCTCTTCTAGGTCAGCTGGCAGTATCCCTAGCACAAAATATGATGGTTCAAGAGGTAGATCTATACAAAGACATTTTTTTATTTCTTTTTGTACATTTTGCCAATATTCTGATATCCTTGGGCAGTCCCCAAATATATGGGTGTGATCTCCCACCAAGCCACAACCTCTCCAACAGCCGTCTGAATTATTGCTCCATTTTGATGTTATGAATGGGTTTCTAAAATATTTCATTTTAATTTTCCATCCAAATTCCTTCCAATTAGGACTACTGGTTACCCTGTGTCATTGACTGCATGAAGTCTCCCACTGTTTGTCTGTAATTATTGTGTTCTTTTCTAATTCCCATTTTTCTTTAATATCTAAATTATTTCCTTTAAATTCTTCTTGCAATATTTTGTAAATATGTGAAATGAATTTTGACTTTACTTTTCCTTCTGTTATTGATATGAAGAAGCACTCTATTTTTGATGGCAGAGCCTTTCCCATTCTTGATGATTTTGGAGATAATGTCTAATTTGTAAATACTTAAAGAAATCTTGGTTCGGTAAATCATATTTCTCTTTGAGTTGTTCAAATGATTTCAAGGCTGCTCCATCAATAACTGTAAAAAATATTTTAGAAATTTAGTTATTTCAACTTATTTTTTTAGCTAGATTGTCCAGACAACAAGAAATTTTAAGTTTTCTTGTCCTCAACTTATCGAAATAAGTTAGTTAAACTAAAAAAAACCCATGCAAAAAGATAACTCAAAATAATGAGTTAACTTTTTTTACAGTGAACAGTTGGTCCAAAACCACTAGATCCCTTTCTGTCCATTTCAGGAAACCCTTGTCCAGCCTAGCTGGGGAAAACTCACAATTATTTGCTATCCTTATAGCTCTGGAAATAGTCATGGGAAGTTGTAGTTTCTTCCTCACAATTGACCATATTTTAAGGTGTTTTTACTCCATATATTAGTAATCTTCTTTTTCCCCCATATGTCTTGGTTTTGGTAGTGTCTTGGTAGTGATTGGAAGAGAAAGAGCAACCTTGGTAAAGTAGTTTCTATTCTTCCCATCATGGAGAGTGGAAGAATTTCCCATCTAGTAAGGTCCGCTTTTATGTTGCCCAGTAATTTCCCGTAATTGGCTTTGAAAAGTTTTGATAAGTCTGTCGTTATGATAATCCCCAAATATCTAAATCCTTGCAACCAGTGGAAATCAAGCCTTTCTGACAATTGGATTGGCCAATGTCCATCTAGCATCATTGCCTCAGACTTTGGTTAATTTGATAACCAGAGAGTTCTCCATATTTTTTAAGGTGTCCAGCAGTGCAGGGACAGAAAGAACTGGATCCCTTATATAGGTCAGGATATCGTCTGCATAAAGAGATACCTTGTGCTCCTTATTTCCCTTTTCTTTTATGCCTTTTATTTCCTCATTCTGTCTTATAGATGCTGCCAGGGGTTCAATATTTATTACAAAGAGCAGAGGACTAAGACAATCCCCTTGCCTAACCCCCCTCTGTAGGTCAAAGAACTCAGAGCAACATCCGTTAACCCTGACGCGAGATTTTGGATTTCTGTAAATAACTCTGACCCAATCTACAAATTTTGGGTGGAATCCCATTACTGATAGCGTTTTATATAAAAAATCCCAATTTACAGTGTCGAATGCTTTCTGTGCATCAAAGCTTATTAACATTGATGTTTGTTTGTCTCTTTTAGCGCAAGTAATTATGTTTAGGGTTCTTCTTATATTGTTGGCAGCCTGTCTATTAGGATTCCGGCTCCTTTTCCAGCCGCCGTGACTGGGGGCAGGGGGAGTAGAGCGCAGTCTCGAGGGAACCCCCCGGCCTGCATGGGGCGATGGGGGTATAGCAAGCTTGATGGGGGCGAGAGCCATTGGAACGGAGTTTCTTACAGAGGAGCTCCAGGAGGATAAAAGGAGTGACAACAGTGAAGGACGAGAGAGGATGGAGGACCAGGCCTTGGATATTTATGTTGTGTTTTTATGTTTATATGTGACAGGCATCAGTGAGGGGCTGCAGCATTACTTTTATTTTGTGTTTGTTTATTTTGAAATTAAAGTTTAGTTGAATGTTTGCCGGTTCCCATCTCCTTCATCCCTGAGCTTTAAACATTGCTACACAGACCATCTAATTTTTGGGAATAGACATAGATTCCCCGATAATGCAAGTCATAGTTCATAGTGACAGCTTTCCTCCTGATAACTTGACCCATCATCACTCCTTGGCTGTGTCGCTGAACCAAGGTTAGCGCATCCCTACAGCCGTGGGTTACTTTGACGTGCATCTTGAAGCTTCGCCACACCTGACGCAGAACATTTGAAGTGGACGCATATTGTTCTGTGGGAAACCATGACCTGGTCATAAAGTTTATGAGGGGTGCGAAAAGTCTGAATCCTGAGTCTGAATATATATATATATATATATTATTTTATTTATTTATTTATTTTATTTTTTACTTGGAAGGTAAATAATTAAATATGCACACACATGTTCTGTCTTTTGATGTTTCTGTTACAGTACAGAGAGTAGCAGACAGGTAAATAGTTCAAACTGAGTTTTATTGAACAGAGGCACAGAGTGAAAGAGGAGACTGGTGAGTATGAATAAAAGAATCAGAACTGGATGAACTTAGCAGAACAATAATCTTTATATCTTGTTTTCAGATGATGGAAGAGGATTCGGACACGGACACGGATGACGGGAAGCAGATGGTCAGAGACGAAGTTCAGGTGAGGAATCTTCGCGGTAGAATTGGTAAGTATTCGAGAAGAGTCTGTACATTCTTGTAAGGACGAGAACAGACAAGGAAGTTCTTCTTCTTCTTCTTCTGTGATTTTTATTGGCAGTTTGCAAGCTATGTGCATTACCGCCATCTACTGGAATAGGTGTGATCACATTGGGAGAAAAAAATGTAAAATGAAAAAAAAAAAAAAAAAAAAAAACAGAGTTAGAGCCCAAGCTTCAGCTGGCGCTACGTGTTTAGCTCCTCCAGCTTCAACCTCAACTCAACCTCCATAAAAAAATAAAATAAAACTAAAATAAATAAACAATAAGATTTTTTTAAGAAATTCTATCACTGCTTTTATTGTAAAATGTGTTCCTGGTAATTTCAACAGGTTGCTTAAATTAACAGACTTTGTTACCCTCTTAATCTTTTCTCTCTCTTCAAGGTACTTCCTACATGTCAAAAGTACATGCTTCACAGTTTCTGTTTCCGAACAATATGGGCACATTCCAGTCTCATGTTTTCCTATTATATGTAGATTGCTGTTCAGTCCTGTGTGTCCTATCCTCAGCCTAGTGAACCATGTTTCCTCCTGTCGTGATAATGTACTCATTTTCATAGGCCTAACTATTACATTTTGTTGTATACTATATAAATGCCTACCTTTTCCCCCCTTATCCCATTTATCTTGCCAGAGTTTATGAATACCATCTTTAATTATTGTTTTAATTTCTGATTTGCTGAGTGGAACCTGTATTTCTACTTGCTCTGCTTTAAGTGCTTCTTTTGCCAATTCGTCTGCCTTCTCATTACCCTCAATACCTGTGTGTGCTGGAACCCAAGTGAACTGTATTATTAGCTTCTGTTGCGTTATTCTGAATATCATCTGATGAACTTCGTCTAAAAGATCCTGCCTGCATTCAGATTTCCCAGTCTGGATACTAATTAAGGAGGACATAGAGTCTGAACAAACAACCGATTTGTATGGCTTCACTTCTTCTACCCACTGTAATGCCATTATGATGGCCGTCATTTCTGCAGAGAAAATTGAGAGGTGGTTTGATGTTCTTTTTTGTATTGTGACTTTATATTTGGGAATGTATACAGCCACCCCCGTTTTACCAGTTAGATCTTTGGATGCATCTGTAAATATTTGTACTGTATCATCATATCTTGTTTCTATATACTGTTGTTCACTTTTATACAATCCCGTCTTAACTATATTTTTAGTTTCTATATTAACTACAGGATAACAGAAAAACCAAGGTGGAGTTATGCTCAAGTTAACAGTTTTGCTGCAGGGTATAATACTGATTCCCATTTCATCTGCCTCTTTTTTACTACTCCATCCAAAACTATTTTCCACAATGCGACCGTATTCCCAGCATTCCTCTAACACCAGTTTTGTAGGATGTATATTCTCATGCCCTTGTAAATTTATCCAATATGCTAGAGAGAGCTGTAACCAAGGTCTAAAGGCATCTCCCCTACTTCCACCTGCAGCGCTGGGATAGGTGATGTTCGGAAAGCTCCACTACACAGCCGGAGAGCTTTGGCCTGTATCCGGTCCAATTCAGCCAATGTAGTTTTAGCTGCTGTTTTATATACTGTACATCCATAATCAAACACGGATCGGATTATTGCTATATAAATTCTTTTTAAGGAAGAACCTGATGCCCCCCAATTATAACCTGATAAACACTTTAAAAGATTAATTGCTTTCTTACATTTTTCCACCATTTTCTGTACATGATTTTTAAAAGTGAGTTTACTATCAAACCACACACCAAGATATCTTAATTCATTAACCTGTTTGAGAGATTGCCCATATAACTTAAGATCCATGATTGGTTTTACCCTTTTCTTAGAAAAACAGATAAATTGTGTTTTTTCCACTGAGAGGTGGAACCCCCATTCAAATGACCATTTTCCAACCTGATTAATTGCTGTTTGCATCTTTTGCTGTAAATGATCTATATTACGACCTCTCACCCACAAAGCTCCATCATCTGCATATAATGCCCTGTTTATCCTTTGATTCACTCCATCAAACACATCATTAATCATTATGTTAAAAAGAATTGGACTGCATACACTACCCTGTGGGGTGCCATTATCTATTGTGTATATATTTGATAACTCTGATTCTATCCTTACCTGTATGGTTCTATCCTTTAAAAAATCTTTAATCCAATTAAACATTTTACCACCTATTTCCATTTTATTCAACTTAATTAAAAGTCCTTCTTTCCACAGCATGTCATGGGCCTTCTCTATATCAAAAAATAAGGCCAAAACAGATTCTTTATTAACTTGTGCTTTACGTATCTCATTCTCTAGGCAAACTACAGGATCCATAGTTGTTCTTCCAGCACGAAAACCACTCTTGATATGGTGTGATCAGCCCTCTGCTTTCTAATGTGTACCCTAACCTTTTAGTAATCATCCTCTCCATGAGTTTACATAAATTAGACGTTAACGCTATTGGTCTGTAGCTTTTGACATTAGTTTTATCCTTTCCAGGTTTCCCTATAGGGACTATGACTGAATGTTTCCATCCAGTGGAAATTATTCCCAAATTTTTTTATAAAAAACCAATATCACATTTTTTGCCACATCATATATTTCTTCAATCATTTTATAGCATATCCCGTCTCTCCCTGGTGATGTATTTTTAACACCAATCAATGCTCTTTTTAGTTCAAACAATGTAAAATCTGCATCTAGTGAGCTCTCCCCCACCACTTTCATCCCCATCATATCTTTGTTCTCTTCAATTATCCTCTTTCTTATATCTAACTCTTCACTGGAAAGATTCTGTGAACTATGTATTTTTACAAAAGATTTTGCGAGCATCTTCTCCAGACAAGGAAGTCAAGGAGAAGTGCCTCTCTATAGTGTGTGTTGATGATGAAGTGCAGGTGCGGTGAATCAGAATTCCAGGGAGAGTGAACGAGTGGGCGGAGCGTGCTGATCTGGTGACTCTGTGACAGTCTCAGTTAGCAATTTTAAACCCTGTTTACACGAGAACGATTCCGGGTGAAAACGTAAAAATATTTTATCGGATGTGCCTTTCGTTTACACGGCGACGGCGTTTTGGGGACTTAAAAATGCAAAAAAGTGAAACCACACTCTAGAGTGGAAATCTTAAAAACGCTCCACCGTCGCGTTCCCGTCTAAAGGGTAAAAACACAAATCTGCTCACAGTGGCTCTCGTCGCGTAGCCTACGCGTTTACGTCACAGGCATGCGCCAGTACAGGAAAATAACAATCAACATGTCGGATTATTTCCATACGTCGGACCTTCATGTTGCCCTAGCAGCTCTGATAAACGTACGAGTCTTTTCTACGGTGGCCGATAGAGCTCAACGTTCTGCAACCTAAAGAAGATGCAAGCAAATAGAAAAAAACGCATGCAAATAGAAAAAAACGCATGCAAATAAAAAAAAACACCCGCAAATTAAGAAAACATCTTCATCAGATTCACAACACACGTGTGCTCCAAATACTCACAACAGAACCAAATTCAGAAACGCGCTGCAAAAGCTCACAACACAACCAAATACAGAAACGCGCTGCAAGTAAAGCCTAGTTCACACTACATGATTTTAAAACGTAGGGCTGAACTGTGCAGTTCACACTACATGACTTGCTCTCTGTGAAATCAGGAGTGTTCAAGTTGTTGAG
>CM070820.1:10284435-10338270 GCA_036326025.1 Chrosomus eos
AACACCGCAGGGTATAACCACATCAAATACCTTCCCTTGAGTTACTTCACACATGCAGCCATCTTATGTGAAAAGAGACCATATGATGCTATTTTAAAAGGTCATTGTTTTGTTTATTGGGAATAGTAAAAATAAGTTAACATTCTTTAAAGGAGGATTGCGTAAGTTCTGAAATTTCTAACCGTTACTGACACCAGTGGCCGTTAGAGAAACTGTAGCCAGTCTCATGCTCGTTCTCGGTGCGCATGCTCATTGGCCGCACTAGATAAGGCTCTTTTTTTTTTTTTTTTTTTACTTACGAGGAGTTTCCGTGGGTGTCTGGATTGTGCTGGAGGCTGGTCACTTCTTTCCGTCCACAGAGTCCATTTGAAACAATACTGCTAGCGATTGCCGCTGCTTACTAATGGCTGCCATACGGATGTAAGCCCAAGTAGACGAGAACGCGCATGACGTCACATTTTATGAATTTTCGCGCCAATTCGGACCCGACTCCTCCACACACAATTGAGCCTACGGGCTGATAGTGGCAACCGTGGTGGACAGTCAAGGTGTCATTCTTTCTATTACATTATGGTATTTTTTAAGTAAAAACCTACAGCCCCTTTAATGTTAAAAATAAAAAAATATATTTTTCATATACTGTACATTATTGCCGAACCTCTATTCCCTGTCTATCGGAAAGGCTCTGATTGAATTCCAGTTTCTTCAAAGCCCTTCTTCTGAAAAGCCCAGAGAGCTCTGATTGGCCAGCTGACCCAGTGCATTGTGTTTGGCCAAACACCTGAAGCGTGTGTCTGAAATGTAACTCCCCTTACCATAATAGAAAGCTTCAGCTTCTAATGCCCAGTGCACATTGTATGATTTTGGGCTGTCCCATATGAAAGATGACCAAGCGTGGTGATTTCTGTGGTAGTGGCTCCTAAACGGTGGTCCTACGTCGAACAGTAAAAGAGGTTTAAAGACGGCCGTTGTCACGCTCTTGCAAACAAAGATAGCCTGCGATAATTTTCTGAAAGTGTCATCATCTCACAGTGTGTTTGCCTCTACGACCTACGTCTACTCACTAGCCAATAAAATTGCAACATGAAATCGTACATTGATCAACGTGATATGGCGCTAAAACATAAAACTACTAACCTCCATTTGCAAAATTGCCATGCCAAGTTGGCCTCTTTTCCCTAGCTATGACGCGTCCATACTCTTCTCTTTCGCTTCCTTTTTTTTCAGTGCTCATAAAAACCGCAATTGCCAAAGTGCGATTCATCCTGCTCTATTTGTTTACCACTAGCACATGCTGATGACGTTTTATCCTTCTATGCTAACTTGAGTTGTAGCCTACAATTCAATAGGTGTCATCACCAGGCAATCAAACCAAGTGTGAAATCGCCCAAAAAATGTGGATGAACAAGCAGATCAATCAGAACCAACTTTGTAAGCATAAAATGCTTATTAATGCCTATTAAATGCGCAATTACACAAGCTTACTTTTGGGTTGTACTACTCAACCCAAACCACTGGTTCCTATTTTCATCAGTTTTTGGAAGGCCAAACGAAAGGGGTTGGCTTTTACATAGGAACCCACAGCTTCTCAACAACATGGCTACAAAACTACAATTTACTGATGCATTGTCTTCTTTCTTTGCATTTGCATTATGCTAATATTTTAAATCTGTGTCATGCGTTTACGTAAATAATATCTGGACTTTGATCAAGGCATTTTAGGCAAGTCTGGATCAATGTTCTCTTTTAGAATGTTCTTTTTTTTTGTTCCCTTTTGTTGGAGAATATGAGCTTTTTGCAGATCTTATACATGCACAAACAAATACATTACACACTAAAGGAAATGGAAAACATTATAAAGCATCATATGGCCTCTTTAATTATTAAAGAACTAGTCAAACTGACACTTTTTTTGAATTTTACAGATCCTGGTATCGCTGGAACACCGCCGCGTCATACCACCACTGAGCACCTCTGAAGAGTTCCAGTACGTCCGAACGGCAACAGCTTCACTTCATTACTTACCAGACAAGAGAGGTCTCTGTGAAAGAAAGGAAATATTATTTCTGTAATGTTTACAACCTGCACTAAACGTGGAGGCAGAACACAGAGAACCACTTTTCTGCTTCTCATGGTCTAATGTTCAAAATGCTTGTGAATAGAGCTTCACTGCTAATTACTGAAGGGAAAAAAGCACTAATATGCAACGGCACATTGTTTAGATATGCAAACTTGCTGCAAAGAGCATGACAGGCATGTTCCGCATTTTCAGGAGAGCTTTTAATGTGCGTGAAACCTTATTTTACTTTCTGTGCAAAATCTCTGTGCCAATTTTGTTGGAGATGAAGGTTCAAATCTGGCTTTATGTGTATTGATAATGACGAATAAACTGCACAAAACAAAACACAAACTTTTAAAAAACACTGATATTTGTATACCTTGTTTACATATTGCTTTATTAGAAATTTGTGTCACTGTTGTGTAATTTAATGCTGAAGGTTCATTGACAATTGTAGACGCTAGGTCAAGACTGGAATTGCTGGCTCTGATATGTGCAGTTATTTTGAGACAACATTTAGTTGATTGGTCAGCACAGTTTACAGTTCTTAATATATTTTCGGCATGCACCTAGTTTTGTGTTTCTGAATTTTTCCAAGGATTTCTGACAGGGAAAACATTTTATATGCCTGGTTTTCAATATAAGCATTTCACACTATTTTTTATGCAGCATTGTCCAAAGCATTTGAAGTGCCTTGAGTTTCACATTTTAGCTTTACTGTATGATTAATAATATTATCTAGATATTGTCTGGTTGTTCTTTGCTTTTTTAAAATTTGTATAACACTGTTGTATATTTCAATTTCACTGTTTGACTGTTATTAAACTTTGCACTTACATATGCCTCTTTTATATACTGTTCAACACATTTGCATTTGGGGGCATATAATTATGTCAGAAAGATGTCAAAATTATGAGATAAACAGCAATCAAAGCAATAGGGCAACAACATGCAAGTGCTGTGACTTGTCCCAGTTTATCTAGCACAGTTAGCAATGATATATATATATATATATATATATATATATATAATATATATATACATATATATTTACATACATATATATTTATATATATATACATATATATATATATATATTAAGTATTACTGGGTCAAGTGTTGATGAAAAACATGCATCTTCAGCCATTTCTTGAAAATAGATAAAAACTCAGCAGCTTGGGTTGAATTAAGGCAGGTCATTCCACCAGCAGGGAACAGTCAAAGTAAAATTCCTTGAAAGTGATTTTTTGCCTCTTTGGGATGGTACCATAAGGCACCATTCACTTACAGAACGATGCAAGCGGCAATTGGCAACCAGTGCAATTTTATGAGGAGAGGTGTGATGTGTGCTCTCTTCGGCTTATCAAAGACCACCCAGCATTTTGGATCAGTTGCAGAGGTTTGAGTGGTCCAAGCACTGAGCCCTGAGGCATCCCAGTAGCTAGATGTTGCGACTTAGATACCTCACCCTTCCATGACACCCTGAAGGACCTATCTGAGAACATTGGAGTGTTGTTCCTGTGATGCCCTTCGTCATGAGGATTGACAGGAGGACCTGTTGGATAACTTTGTCAAAGGCAGCAGACATATCAAGCAAGATGAGTTTTGAGGGTTTGGAAGCTGCTCTTGCCAGTCTTAGAGCTTCAATGACTGAGAGCAGGGCAGTATCAGTTGAGTGGCTGCTTTTGAATCCATACTGGTTGTTGTCCATTGTTGTCCATGAGATTGTTCTGTGGAAGGTAGAGATTTGGTAGAACACAACTTGTTCAAGTGTTTTAGCAATGATTGGAAGAAGGGATACCAGTGTGTAATTTTCTAAAAGTGCTGGGTTTAGAGTGGGTTTCTTAAGCAGTGGGGTTATCTGAGCCTGCTTAAATGCTGTGGGAAAGGTACCAGTGTGGGGAGAGGTGTTGATGAGGTGGGTAAGTGCGGGTACAACTGAGGAAGAAATGGCTTGAAGGAGATTAGTGGGGATAGGATCAAGCGGACAGGTAGTAGAGTGATTGGAAAGGAGAGTTTTGGAGATCAGAGAGAAGGTGGGGAGAATATTTTTGCTATTAAAATGTTTTTGAAATTATGTTGACGAAATTATAACATAAAAAGTCAAAATTATGAAATAAAAAGAATCATGACATAAAAATATTTTTTTATCATAATTATATTTTTTTAACAAAACAAAAATCATTGACTTCACCTGGGTTTCCCAAAGAACGAAGTGCTACTAAACAATGATCCTCCTCATTAGGTCCCTGAACTGCCGGCTTCGCCATGGTCCCCTGAGCTATCGGCGCCGCTTAACCAAGGACGGGATGCATTACGGGTATCTTTTTTTTTAAATTTTATAACAATGGATAAATCATTTATAATAAATACTGCAACATTCCATAAAAAAATAAGAATTATCCATTTTGATTTCATGGTGACTTTAAATGACAGAACGACAGAAGATAAAGTATAACTTTAGACTTCTAAGCATAATGCGATTAAATGTTCTTAAAAATCAATATTGATTTCACAAGAAACTATGCTTGCAATTGTAATAAATAAATATTTTGGTCTGTTTGTTCCACAAAGCTATCGTATGACTTCAGAAGGTGATGTGGAATAGTGCATTGGTTTTATGGACCACTTTTAGGGTACTTTCGAAGCTTGAAGATTCATCATTTTGTGTTCCATAACAAAGAAAGTCATACAGGTTTGGAAAAACATGACGTAATGAATATTAGCCATTGTCCCTCAACTAGTCAATATAATAAAGGACAATGTGGTGTCAGTTAGAACATGCATTCCAGATTGAAGGCCTCCCTAAGGTGTATCGAAGGGAAGGGCTATTATTTACACCTGGACAGACCTGTTCTCTGTGATCACAGATTGGCTCAGCTAGTTTTCAGCCATACTGTTATTCTTTTATTTCCCATCCCACAGTTTTATTCAGAACATTGTGAGTCGTGCACACACCTGAACTCTACAGGACAATATGCTGACTGTGCTCTTCATCCTGGGGGTGTTGTGTCCCCTAAACTTCGCAGGTAAAAATAATAACTTTTTATAGCTTCACATTACCACTACAAACTACTGTTGCTTTATATTTGTTGCCAGTATTTAAATACATTTTGTAAGTGTTTATTCAAAGGATTTGATTATTATTTGCTTTTTAGAAATCCCTATTCAAGTGCTGAGTCCTGAAGCAGACGGGGTGCTGGTGGGCAGATTCCCAAACTCTTTTCTACTGAAACTGCCTAACTGCTCTACATATGGAAACAAGTCCGCTGAACTGCTGTACATAGAACTGCCCAGCAATGAAAACAGTATGCATCGCTTTCATCCTGAATTTGGTTCACTTGCCATTGTCTAAAGAGTAAGCATTATGACTTGTGTGTTTTGCAGAAACAAAGTCTTTCACGGTTCCATCTTGTTCTGTCAGTCAGCTGGGGTACCTTCTGGAAGGCCTAAAAAGTGGAACAACTTACAAGTATGTGTGTGTGTGTGTGTGTGTGTGTGCGTGCGTGCGTACAGGCTTGGCTCATATATATCAGCTTTTGCTTTAAATCTAATAATGTCAGCTTGCTTGTGTGCTTCAATAAATCATTTTTAATAGTACAATTTTATAAAACCCCACAAACTATAAAAATGATTTGATGGTTTAACTTAAAGAAACCTAGTTGCTTCATTAATACTACAATTTGAATTAATACAAAGAGATTAGTTTAAATCAATAGAAACTCAAAATATGATGTTATCCGAAAAAACAGAGAATCTACCCAGCAAGCAATAGCCGTCATTTCAACGTCTCGGTTAAATGTAGACCCGATATAGTCCGGCTATGTGTAGCCCACTTCTAGCCAAAATAACATTGAATCTGGTTAAATGTAATTTTTTCCAAAATAACTTGAAAAATGTATGATATTCCATCATGTAAGCAAAGTCAACTGTGATTGCAAGGTGTTTGGTTTCATTTCTTTGACATGTTCTATATCGAGGCTGTGCGTAGACACGATCTAGCTCGTATATCAGCCGGCTATTTGTAGCCCACTTATAGTCGAAACTGATTCATTGTAGTTTTAATTAATTGTTGGACAGGCAACGCACAAGATGGTTGATATCCCATCATGATCGCATTGGTAATAATATCTACAAGGTGCCAGTGTAATTTCATGACATGGTCGATCTGTAGTCACGATTTAGCTCTGAATTGGACGGGCTACGTGCAGTCTGCTTTTAGCCCACCCGGTGAAATCCAGGCATTAGTGGTCTATGTTTAACGGCTTGGCTATAGCCAAAATAGTCTTAAAATTGTTTACATGTTTTTTCGCCCACACAGCTTCATGTTTGCTGCCACACATTCATAAAAAAATCTATGATATTATTTGACGTTCTTTATTTTAAATTGAATAAAAATGCAATTACATTTCTCAACCGCTAGATGGCAACGAGACTTGATAGTCGCGATCGCGCGACAAACACATTTCCAGCATTTTTTGAAACAGTAAACAAGTCAGAGCCGTTCCGAGCATTGCATTCAGCAGTCGGTCGAAGAGAACAAGCAAAAGACATTCCTACTTTTGTCTTGTAAGTATCTGTGTTTTCGTTTTGACATGTGCTAATTTTTAGCTAAATTATTTGTTATGTGTTGTTGCAATCGTGTACATTTTAGTGGGTAACAGTGTATTATGATGCACGTGTAGGCTACTGTATGTTTCCATGTGCCCTTAAACTCAAATGATCTGAATCCAAACCTATTATAAAGTGTTATGAAAGCCCCAAATATATGTTACTCTTTTCTTTAGATCATTATGATATGAAAATAGCATTTCCTCACTAAAGCTCTCATCTTTGACAAAGTTCAACATTGATTTGAACTATAATATTGAATTTGTCTGAACAATGGCTTGTTACACACAGAGAGAGCATAAGCTAATAGAGTAGAATATTTGTCATTGTACAGGCACCATAAGATGAAGTTTCATTCAAAATGCCTTCATTCATTAGGGCCCGAGCACCGATGGTGTGAGGACCCTCTTGGAATTGCTCTGTTTATTATTATTATTATTATTATTATTATTCTTCTTCTTCTCCGCAATGAATCGCATTTTTGAGGGCCTAAACATGCACGAAAACTCACGAAAATTTGCACACGCGTCAGAACTGGCGAAAATTTACATCTGATATGCGTTTCAAAATTGGGCGAGGCAAAATGGCTCGATAGCGCCACCTATAAAGGTTCAACGGAGTGCGCCTCGCGTTACGTTTCACGTACGTGTACGAAATTCGGTACATACATGTAATGGCCCAATACCTACAAAAAAGTCTCTTGGAGCGTAGCCCTTAACACAACAGGAAGTCAGCCATTTTGAACTTCCTCTCAGATTTTTGTGCAGTTTTTGCCATTTTCAGGCCTCGTACTTTAACGAACTCCTCCTACAGTTTTAATCTGATCATCTTCAAATTTGCTGAGTGTAATCTTAAGGCCTTTGCGACGTTAAATTGCGAAGATCTTGAGTTTTCGTCGAAGGGCGTGTCCTCGGCGGCCTGACAAATTTTGATGTTTCGCCATGAAACAGGAAGTTGCTGTAACTCAGGCAAACAATGTCCAATCTGCCCCAAACTTCACACGTTTGATAAGAGTTCTGTCCTGAACACATGTCCATGCTCATATTCAGTTACAGTCACAGCGCCACCTGCTGGCAACAGGAAGTGACATGTTTAACACTGTTGTGGACTCCTGATAACATATAAAAAAGTGCCAGCAAGTGTTAAACATGCTAACAACATACTTGAAACATGCTAAAACATGCTAGCAAGCACTTAGCTAAGTGCTAAAGCATGCTATTACTGCAATTCAATAGGAATTTGCTGTAACTCAGGTATGGAATGTCCAATCTGCCCCAAACTTCACACGTTTGATAAGAGTTCTGTCCTGAACACATGTCCATGCACATAATCAGTTACAGTCACAGCGCCACCTGCTGGCAACCGGAAGTGACATGTTTAACACTGTTGTGGACTCCTAATAACATATAAAAAAGTGCCAGCAAGTGCTAAACATGCTATCAACATACTTGAAAGATGCTAAAACATGCTAGCAAACACTTAGCTAAGTGCTAAAGCATGCTATTACTGCAATTAAATAGTAATTTGCTGTAACTCAGGCATGGAATGTCCAATCTGCCCCAAACTTCACACATGTGATAAGGGTCCTGCCCTGAACACATCTACATGAGAATATTCAGTTATAGTAATAGCGCCACCTACTGGCAACACGAAGTGACATGTTTAACACTGTGATGCAGTACTAGCAACATAGTAAATATGCCATTGAATTATAAACATGTTATAAACATGTTAAAACATGCTAGCAATTCTTAGCTAAGTGCTAAAGCATGCTAATGAAATGAAACAGGAAGTTGTTGTTACTTAAGAAGCCAATGTCCAATCTGCCCCAAACTTCACACATTTGATAAGAGTCCTGCCCTGAACACATCTACATGACAATATTCAGTTATAGTAATAGCGCCACCTACTGGCAACAGGAAGTGACATGTTTAACAGTGTGATGCAGTACTGGCAACATAGTAAATATGCCATTGAGTTATAAACATGTTATAAACATGTTAAAACATGCTAGCAATTCTTAGCTAAGTGCTAAAGCATGCTAATGAAATGAAACAGGAAGTTGTTGTTACTTAAGAAGGCAATGTCCAATCTGCCCAAACTTCATACATTTGATAAGAGTCATGCCCTGAACACATCTACATGAGAATATTCAGTTATAGTAATAGCGCCACCTACTGGCAACACGAAGTGACATGTTTAACACTGTGATGCAGTACTAGCAACATAGTAAATATGCCATTGAATTATAAACATGTTATAAACATGTTAAAACATGCTAGCAATTCTTAGCTAAGTGCTAAAGCATGCTAATGAAATGAAACAGGAAGTTGTTGTTACTTAAGAAGACAATGTCCAATCTGCCCCAAACTTCACACATTTGATAAGAGTCCTGCCCTGAACACATCTACATGACAATATTCAGTTATAGTAATAGCGCCACCTACTGGCAACAGGAAGTGACATGTTTAACAGTGTGATGCAGTACTGGCAACATAGTAAATATGCCATTGAGTTATAAACATGTTATAAACATGTTAAACATGCTAGCAATTCTTAGCTAAGTGCTAAAGCATGCTAATGCTATGAAACAGGAAGTTGTTTTTACTTAAGAAGGCAAAGTTCAATCTGCCCCAAACTTCACATGTTTGATAAGAGTTCTGTCCTGAACACATGTGCATGCTCATATTCAGTTACAGTCATAGCGCCACCTGCTGGCAACAGGAAGTGACATGTTTAACAGCATGCTATTATACCCATAATAAAGGACATTTTTGTAACTGACTTTGACATACTCCCACTATATTTATCTACTTAAATGCACATTGCCCACCGTGGTCTGTCTTCCTAAAGCCACCGGGTGGCGATGGCACGGGTGCGAGGGCCCTTTCAATGCTGCTTGCAGCTTTAATTCAAGTTTGAAATTTTCAAATTCATTTTATAATACAGCATAAAAATACAACTTATTGGCTATATAAAATTAGCAATTATAAAAAAGTATCTGGCTGTATATCAATAATGCAAATAGCTTAGATGTGCATTAAAACCTAAACAGAACACACACACACACACACACACACACACACACACAGGTGAATGTATTAGTCCATGCACACTTGAGGTTAAACTCAACAATGCTTTTCTTGTGCAATTTTTTTTTTCTTATTTGGCAGATGCTGTGATGACCAAATTCCCAGCAGCAACAGTTTTATATTTTATTATCTTAAGTTGTTGATGTTCCTTTTTTAAAATAATTTTATATTGTATTTTTAATATTTGATTTGGTCATTTTTATGTTTTGATCTTTTTGTAAGTTGTTAATGTTCTTTTTCTAAATAAAACCTTTATATTTAATTTGTTTGGATGGATTGTCATTTATAAAAACATGTTATATTTGAGTGAAAATAATCCTTTAACCATCATTTTGTGGTCTATTACATGTATATGTAGTTTAATAGCCGTCTAGTTGATGACTAGTCTATTCTTGGGCTACGTTTAGACGTCTATTAGATTTTCACTGACAGCCCAAATTCAGCCTTGTTTTAGCCTAGACCCGTATGCACTGTCTATTAGACGTATATATGTAGTCGTTCAATAAACGTCTAATTGATGACGTCTATTCGTGGGCTATGGTTAGACGTCTATTCTTAGGCTATAGTTAGACGTCTTTTAAATTTTCACTGACAGCCCAAATTTAGCCTTATTTTAGCCTAGACGTCTGGGCTGTGTTTTGACGGCTATTAGACGTCTTTTAGACGCAAAATTGCTTGCTGGGTAATTATTGGACCAAACACTTTTCCACGTAATAACCTAGAATACTGTCTAACACTTGATGGCTGCTCTGTCAAGTCTTTATCGTCGATTAGTAACCTGGGTTTCAAATCAGTCGGTCACTCTCCTTGTACGTCGTGACCGACGAATAGGAATCTCGCTAGAGAGGCCAATCTACTTGGAGTGAAACTAAATCAGCCAATGCATATTGGCGTGCAATCATTTGCATCAGCTGTTCAGCCACTCTTTTTTTCTTTCTGTAAGAGCAAAAACAAAAAAGCTGTTTTTACAACTGGTAAGGTTCGCCGTGAGAGCGCTGACAGGCTGTTTTCATGGCTGGTAAGATCACCAGCAAGAGAGACAGTGCACGACAGGTGAACATTCCTGTCTGTGTTCGCTCCCCTGCGTGCTTCAGCACCAAAGGAAAAGAGCTTAGATGGGTAGAGCACATCTTTTTAAAGATGGCACTCTACCTGTGTGTTTCTGAATGTGGTCGTTACCTGGGATCACGGGATGGTCACGAGCGATGTATTGCGTGTCTGGGCATTGAACACGCTGAGGCAGCGTTCGAGGATGAGTCATGTACCCATTGTGGAAAAATGACCATCTCGGAGCTACGGTCGAGACTCTCGTTCCTGCAAAGGGGCGGAGTCCCTGCGCCTCCGCCGCGATCTAACCCTCCTCCGAGGGTTACTTCAGATGGTAGTGCGGGTCACCTGAGGACCACGGTGAGAGTGCTTCCTTCGGGGGAACCAGCCCCCTAGGAACCCTCATCACTCCCACGCTCCGCAGCCAGTAGAACCGCCAACAGAACATGGTGGACCATCCACAATGTGTGTACCAGTCTTTTCCTAAGGCTTTTCCCATGATGAACAGATATCGATCGCTGCATCAGAGGGTGGGTCAGACTTCTCTGCGGATGACGATTCGGCATTGCTGCCCCCTTCGGGTGTGGTAACGGTGCCCGAGTCGGACCAGGAGATGATGGCCATGCTTTCCCGGGTCGCCAACAAGATCAGGCTCGTGTGGAACCCTCCACCGTGTCCTGAGCCCTCAATGCTGGATGATTGGTATCTCGGGGTGGCGCGCTCAGGTTCTCAGCAACCCACCCCAGTGCCTTTCTTCCCAGAGGTGCATGAGGAGCTCACCGGTGCGTTGACGGCATCTTTTACTGCCAGAAACCATCCCGGTGGCTTCTCCTCCCTCACCACCCTTGATGGCGGGGTGGCTAAGGGCTACACACGTATCCCACCAGTGGAGTGGGCTGTTGCTATGCAACTGTGCCCTCACTCCACTTGGCGTGGAGAACCTTGCCTCCCTTCCCGGGCCTGTAAGTCCTCGTCGGACTTAACCGGCAAGGCTTACAAGGCCTGTGGAGAAGCCGCCTGTGCCATACACGCCATGGCAGGTCCATCAGGCCAAGGCAATTAAGGACCCGCACGAGGGTGGTCACGATCCACAAGTTCTCCAAGAACTTCGTGCCGCAACGGACCTCGTGCTTCGTGCGGTGAAGGTCACCCAAGCAGCCTTCTGCCCCGTGGAACCAGGTAAGGGTTGCACAGCACAATCAGAGCCCGCTACGGGCCACCTCTCAGAGAGACTTACCCCCAGAGGTACTTAACACCATCACTTCAGCACGGGCGCCGTCTACGAGACGTGCATACGCCTTATAGTGGAACCTGTTCGTCAATTGGTGTTCTTCTCGCCGAGAGGACCCGACGAAGATGTTCGATAGGGGTCCGTGCTTTCCTTTTTGCAGCAAGGGTTGGAGCGAAGGCTGTCTCCTCCCGTGTTCTCACCCTAAACAAGTAAAAGCACTGAGAGGCCCGGCTCTGTCGGCTTGCTGCACCTTATTGCTCCAGAGTAGAAAACCTGTTGAGTCCTCCAACACCCTCTGCCCGGACATGGTGGAGCGTCCGGCGCCAGGCCTTTATCCGTTGAATCCTTGAGAACCGGGACTAGGCTGGGTCTCATATGTGTGACCCTGCGGGGATCCCCTATATGTATTTCTTCCACGGCTGCTCCTAAATGGAAGCCCGTGTCTTTCCTTTGGGCTAAGTCACCCAGTATTTAATATGCAGTACCACGTTAGTCCATATGTATATAAGCAGAAGCGACTTAAAATTCTGTATTAGGGAGGCCAGACAAGTCATTTGGTGAGGTCAATTTTTAAAGAAAGACTACACGCCTGCGCACATATTTATTCAAACACGCATACGTATAGACTAAACACGTAATATGCATGTGCACGCCCATCACCTTTTTCAAAGATTAACGTTTTTTAAGTTTACACGGAGATAGCGTTTTTCTAAATTTTTTAAAACTTGCACCTTGGAACCTATTTCAAAAATTGCGTTCTTGAGCCACCAAACACTGTTGTCGTCCAAATGAACGGCCAGAACACATTAAATGCTTTTTACTGTAAAGCTGCTTTGAAACAATCTATATTTTTAAAAGTGCTATATAAAGGAAGATGACTTGAACAACATAAGTGAATCTTGTTGATTGATTTGACAAAAGAAAAATTCGTGAAACCATGATTTTTCTTTTTGTTTTTACAGTTAAATGAAAATTATTGTATCCATTAGAGTTCCTCACTAGTGTCTAATGGCGCTTTTCCAGTACCAGCTCAACTCGACTTGACTCGCCTCGCCTCGCTTTTCGCTCCGTTTTCCATTACAGATAGTACCTCCACAATAGTACCTGGTCGTCATAGCGATCATGATCATGATCATCTCTCTCTCTCTCTCTGTACACTTATGGGGACAATATGTCCTCACAAATATGGCAATATCCGAAATTCTTGTCCTTGTGGGGACATTTTTTGGTCCCCAAGAGGAAAGCAGCTTAGATGCAGACATGCAGAAAGTTTTCTGTTATGGGTAGGTTTATGAGTAGGGTTAGCGCAAAGGGATATAATATACAGTTTGTAAAGAATACAAATTATTATGCCTTGGAATTTCCCCATAAAAAAATTAAAACCCAACGTGTGTCTGTGTATGACCATCACTCAGCAAATCAAATCTCATTATAAATGTTTTTATCTTTCAGCATGACATACAAAATTGAAAATGATACCAGCACAGTCTTGACTGATACGACTACCACAGGTAGGCCTAATAGACTTTCTGTTATTTTAAATAAGCTGCTTGTAAAAAATTATACACGTACCAATTTTATCATGATATATCTTTTCTCATATCAAAAAATGTAAAGAATGTATCTCCAGCTTGTATTGTGAGATGACTATGTAATTAGGTCCGTTTTTTTTTTTTTTTCTTGTCTTTTTTCCAGTCATTGATTTTCAACAGATAAACAGTGATCTTCCCGCGCGCAGTGGAGCCATGGTGGTCATCACCGTCATCCTGTCTTTGGCTATGGTGGCCCTTGTGGCTGGACTCATTATTAGTGTGATTCACTTCAATAACACTTCTTGAAATCTATTTAACTTCAAAAATAATTCAAACACATTTTAGATACCTTTAGAAAATGTCAGTCTATATTAAGTAACAGTATAGGCTACCAATTGTGTTGGATGTAAAAGGGAATTACACAAATGTACTATATATTTATCAATCATTTCAAACTGAATGGTGTATTGCTTTTCAAATAAATGTTGTTCCTTAAATAGGCCTACATGGTTTTATGTTTGTAGGTTTTTTTTGTTTTTGTTTGTTTTTAGACAAATGGGTTTCTTTACCATAAATGACAAGCAGATTTCAACTGAAAGGTTGAACTTTTTTGTCAAGAGAGGTGTATTTTTGAAAAATATTAGGTTAGGGCAAGGTGCAACGTTTTATATGTTTCTAGTTTTATATTTATCACCTATGTTGGGGAATATTTTTATGGTTTTATTTTAGATAGGCCTATAGTAGGCTATTTCAAATAATGGCATTCCACTCAAATCAGTGTCAATAATTACAGCGGGGCATGTTGTCACAAACCATGAACATGTTATCTCTCTCTTCCCGGTCAACAAACAAACCCAGTGCGGAAATGTTCAACACCGTTTTTTTAGTCAAAATGTATGCGCATAATACGAACTGATTTGAGCCCAGTGATCAATGAAACTTGTTGAACACACATGTTTCCTAATAAGCTTAATGATTCCCACCTGTTATAATGAACGATATCGCCACAGTTGAAGTCTTAATTGATACAACGACACATTTATTTGAATAAAAAAAGATACTGGGTTTTATTTACACTCGTTTTGCTGGCTATTCTAAAATAGTCGACAAAATGTATTTACAGCTTCAATCCAAAAGTAGAATTCTCGACCTTCATTTAACCAGCGGCTTACATGACTGGGACATGAACGAAGAAATAAAGTTAACGACGACGACTGATCAGTTTTACCACGGTAATATAATTTCAGTGAGTAGCCTAATTCACTCGAGTCTGCGAAACAGGGCCGTTTGTTGAGTATCACTGTGTCGTGGTTTGGCAGATGACAAGCGGACTGACCAGTATCTGGCGCAGTGGCACTACGCCAGAATCTCCAGAAGATCATTACCAGTAACACCAGTAGCAGCTCACAGGAGTTTCCAGCTCCCGCTCAGCGCCACAGGTGTGTGTTTATCCGTCACATCACCAATGATTACTAGCCTCATAATCTCCTCCTAGGCCCACACCTCTATGCCTACACCATTTATAGGAACAAAACACAGATTTCCCAGTCTATGAGGTTTTTCACAGATGTTTATTTTATATTTATATTTAAAATGACATTTCAAGTTAATGTAGGCTATTTATTTAAAATTTCATTTTATATAAAATGTATTTTCCAAGTTTAATTTATTTTAAATTATTTATTTAATATGTATATTTATTTATAAATGTCATTTCAAGTTTATTTTATTACACTTATTTTTTTCATTGTGTTTTTATTTAAAATTTAATTTCACGTTTATTAATTTATTTTAAATCTTGTTTTATTTATTTTAAGTTTATGTATTTATTTAAAGAGATAGTTCACCCAAAAATGAAAATTCTATCATCGTTTACTTACCCTCAAGTTGTTCCAAACCTCTGTGTTTATTTGTTCTGCTGAACACAAAGGAAGATATTTGGAAGAAAACAGATCTCAATCCCCATTGACTTCCATAGTAGGAAAAAATACATAGCCTACTATGGAAGTCAATGGGGATTGAGATCTGTTTTCTTCCAAATATCTTCCTTTGTGTTCAGCAGAACAAATAAACACATAGAGGTTTGGAACAAATTGATTTGATTTTTTTTCCTCTCATGTGGCACAGATCGGATATGACCCATGAATGTGTAAGCAGGAAAAAAACGCATGGATTCCGTTTTTCTCAGATCGGATTCAGGCCTCACTCATAATAAATCGGATATGAATCGGATATGTGCATTTGCGTGTGCCATGTAAGCAGACAACTCGGATATTCCCCAGAAAATGCGAGTCGTACGTCATTAAAAAAAGTGACGTCGACTCAGGTGGACACCACCAACTGTGCGATCACATTCTTGTTATAGGCGCGATGGAGGATGAAGGACCCACACGGTGAATGTGATTTCACCAAGTACCACGTGATCCAGGATCAACATCTTTGTTGATCCTGGATCAACTTTCCAATCAACCAATCAGATTTGAGGGACAAGTTTACGTCACGTTTAGGCTCAGGACTAGGATGAAGTAGCCTACTTAAACATCAGTGTTATTCACCTTTCATTACCCTCTGATTTTAGGGAAAAGTTAAGGGTAGGGTTAGGTTTAGGGGTAGGAATTGGGTAAGGACTACATTTTGGGACAGGAATGTTGATCCAGGATCAACAACATATGTTGATCCAGGACCATGTCGTACTTGGCAAAATCACGGTGACCAGTGGGGTGATCCTAAAATCAGAGGGTAATGAAAGGTGAATAACACTGATGTTTAAGTACTTCATCCTAGTTCTAAGCCTAAACATGACAAACTGTAAACTTGTCCCTCAAATCTGATTGGTTAATTAGAAAGTTGATCCAGGATCAACAAAGATGTTGATCCTGGATCATGTGGTACTTGGTGAAATCACGTTCACCGGGGCAATGCGGAGGTTTCATGTCTTTTGAGTGTTTGGGGCGAAGAGACAGTGCAGGCAAAAATGCAGGGTTGTTACAGAAATAAATCCGTGTTTGAAGACATTTCACGAGATATGGGGAGGCACGGTTTTAAGCGCCCGTGGCTACAGAGCCACCGTAAGATAAAAGGCTTTAAAAACAAATTCAATTCAATTCAAGTTTATTTGTATAGCGCTTTTCACAATACACATTGTCTCAAAGCAGCTTTACAGAAAGTGCATTTCATCAATGTACAAAGAAAAATACAGTTAGTTAATCATGTATAAATTTAGGCATAACATATCGCCGGTGTTTAGTCGTCTCTTCACAGGCGTCGAGTCGTCTCTCCACAGGCGTTTAGTCGTCTCTCCACCGGCGTTTAGTCGTCTCTCCACAGGTGTTGGGGCATCTGTAGTCTTCGTGAGAGGCTGGATACAAACTGGAGCTGACGAACGCTATTTACCTCGGGACTAGCGTCCCGAGATAACAGCAGAAAGACAGATGGGAAATAATTAGCATAGCTGATGTTCATAATATTAATGCATTCGAACTGATTCAGAAGTAGTATAAAAGGTAAGCATTAAGTGAATGCTTGGTTAAAGAGATGCGTCTTTAATCTAGTTTTAAACTGGGACAGCGAGTCTGAGTCTCGAACAATATCAGGAAGGCTATTCCAGAGTTTAGGAGATAAATGTGAGAACGCCCTCCCTCCTTTAGTAGACTTAGATATCCTAGGAACGACCAGAAGCCTCGAATTTTGTGATCTTAAAGAGCGCGATGGATTGTAGGGCGATAGAAGGTCTGTTAAATACACAGGAGCTAAACCATTTAGAGCTTTATAAGTCAATAGTAATACTTTGTAATTGATACGGAACTTAATAGGTAACCAGTGTAGAGATGATAAAATTGGTGTTATATGATCATATTTTCTTGATCTAGTAAGAACTCTAGCGGCTGCATTTTGCACTAACTGTAGCTTGTTTATTGAGGATGCATGACAACCAGCTAATAAAGCATTACAGTAATCTAGTCTCGAGGTCATGAATGCATGAACTAACTTTTCTGCATCAGAGACTGATAGCATGTTTTGTAGCTTAGCAATGTTTCTAAGGTGGAAAAAGGCTGTTCTTGTAACATATGAGATATGATTTTCGAAAGTCAAGTTGCGATCTAGCATAACACCCAGGTCTTTTACTGTAGTGGATAAAGTAACAGGACATCCTTCTAAATTAAAGTTGTATTGTAAGGGATTTTGTGGGTAGTTTTTTGGACCAATAAGTAATACCTCCGTTTTATCTGAATTTAATAGCAGGAAATTACACGTCATCCAGCATTTTATATCTTTTAGACACTCTGTCAGTTAGATAAGTTAGTGTTTTCATCTGGTCGTGATGAGATATATAATTGAGTGTCATCAGCATAACAGTGAAAACTAATTCCATGTTTTCTTATAATATTACCAAGTGGCATCATATATATTGAGAATAGCAGAGGGCCTAGGACAGATCCTTGCGGCACTCCATAGTCTACTGATGTTATCTTTGATTTTTCCCCATTTAAACAGACGAAATGGTAACGGTCTGATAAGTACGATCTAAACCAGCTTAATGCCTGTCCCTGAACACCAGTGTAGTTTTGTAGTCGATCTAAGAGTATTTTATGATCTATAGTGTCGAACGCGGCGCTAAGATCAAGTAGAACTAGTATTGAGATACAGCCTTGGTCAGAGGCTAAGAGTAAATCATTTGTAATTTTAACTAGCGCAGTTTCTGTGCTATGATGCGGTCTGAATCCCGACTGAAATTTTTCGTAGATATCATTTTTTTGCAAGAAAGAGTACAATTGAGCGGACACAATTTTTTCTAGTATTTTAGACATAAATGGAAGATTTGAGATGGGTCTGTAATTTGCTAGGTTATTTGGATCTAATTGCGGTTTCTTAATGAGAGGTTTTATTACTGCCAGTTTGAATATTTTTGGAACGTGACCTAAAAATAAAGACGAGTTAATAATATTGAGAAGAGGCTCTTCCACTACAGGTAACACTTCTTTCAGTAGTTTAGTGGGTATTGGATCTAATAAACATGTTGTTGGTTTAGATGCAATGATTAGTTTTAGTTCTTCCTGTCCTATAGTTGTAAAGCGGTGTAGTTGTTCTAAAGGGGCCATAATTGAGGCCGAGTCATAAGACACCATAGAGGATTGTACATTTACAATTGTGTTTCGGATGCTTTCTATTTTCTCATTGAAGTAATTCATAAAATCATTACTACTATATTGTAACGGAATATTTTGCTCTTGAGATGTCTGATTATTTGTTAGTCTAGCCACGGTGTTAAATAAAAACCTTGGATTATTTTGGTTATTTTCAATTAATTTGCGGATATGCTCAGCCCTGGCTGATTTTAGAGCCCTTTTATAACGTGACATACTGTCTTTCCACGCGATTCTGAAGACCTCTAAATTAGTTCGTTTCCATTTACGCTCTAAGTTACGAGTTTCTCTCTTGATAGCATGCGTAGCACTGTTGTACCATGGTGTTTTAGTTTTCTCTCTAACCTTTTTTAATCTAATTGGTGCAACAATATCTAGTGTACTAGAGAAAATGTTGCTCATACTGCTAGTCATTTCCTCTAGTTCATCTGTTTGTTTGGGTTTACTGAGCAGCTGAGATAGATCAGGTAAGCTATTTGAGAATCTATCTATAGTGGTTGGAAGGATTGTTCTGCCTGGTCTATAACGTGGTGCAACATGACAAATTTCAGCAGTGCGTATTATGCAAGTTACCATGTAATGATCAGTGAGATCGTCACTTTGCGGTATAATATCTATATCGGTTGGATCGGTTCCATATGAAATAATTAAATCTAGTGTATGATTTAGCCGACGTTTTGCTTCACCCCAAAAGAGTTTAATAGATCTCTAAACGCAGCCCCTAACGTATCATTTGTATTATCTACGTGTATGTTAAAGTCGCCAATAATTATTGCTTTATCTACATTGACCAATAGGTCTGAGAGAAAGTCTGCAAAATCTTTTAGGAAATCAGTATATGGCCCTGGAGGTCTATATACGGTAGCCAATGCTAGAGATAATAAGGATTTCTTTCTTACATCTAAGAGCGTAACATTTAGCACAAGTACTTCAAACGAATTAAACCTATGACAAGTTTTCTGAGTAACATTAAGAATATCTCTATAGATTGTTGCAACACCGCCGCCACGACCGATCAGACGAGGCTCATGCTTATAACAGTATCCTGGTGGAGTAGACTCATTTAGACCGAAATAATCATTTGGTTTAAGCCAGGTTTCAGTAAGGCACAGAACATCGAAATTATTATCTGTGACCATATCATTTACAATAACCGCCTTAGGTGTGAGCGATCTAATGTTTAGAAGACCTAGCTTTAGAAATTGTTTTTGTTCACTGATATTTAGATTTTCTGGTTTAATTACAATAATATTCTTGCTAGATCTTACAGTAGATTTGTTGTTTGGCTTCACTAAGCGAGGAATAGACACAGTTTCTATATAATGTTCTACATTGGTACTTATATCAATTAAGTTGGGACAGCAAAGACTATGATTTGGACTTTGACTTACTAGTCAGATGGTGTGTAGCGTCTTGGAGATGTTGTCCGACAGAACAGCCGCTCCGACTCTGCTGGGGTGCAGACCATCAGGACGGAAGAGCCTAGGTCGCTCCCAAAACAGATTCCAATTATTTACAAAGAGCAGTTTCTGTTCATTACACCATGACATTAACCATTCATTTAAAGCAAATAATCTACTGAACCTTTCTTGTCCAAGTCGGTAAGTGGGAAGCGGTCCAGACACGACGATCGTTGCTCTAGGCGATGTGCTGCGTACCGTCTCGATCAGGCTCCTGTAGTCCTTCTTCAGAACCTCCGTCTGCCGCAGCCTGATGTCATTCGTCCCCGCGTGCAGCACGACAGCTCCGACGCGCTCGTCACCGTTCAGGATCTCGGGAACCTGCGCAGCGACATCAAGAACACGAGCACCGGGAAAGCAGTGAGTGCGCACCTTACCTTTACCCGAGGTAGCACGGACATGGCGGACCATGGAAGTGCCGATGATCACGGCGTCGTCGCGTTCCGACTCGCGAAGAGGGGAGAAGCGGTTCCGGGTGGAGATCTCGAAGACCGGGAGGGGCGGAGAGGTTCTTGCTCTCTGGTCCTGGCTCGTGTCGTGACCCAGGGTGCAGGAGTGATTGAAGGCAGAGATGATCGCGTCCTCCTGGGCAGAGAAACGCACGGAGTAGACGAAGTCGGAGTCAAACCCAGATAGCAAACAGTCATTGAAACTATGTTAAATCAACATTGTGTTGTCAACCTTAAGTCATTGAATCAACATCAGACTCTGATGTTGATTCTACATCATTTTGCACCCTGTTTTAATATTGAAACAACATTGAAATCCAGTCCATAGATCAACGGAATTTCAATGGTATTTCAATTATCAGGAATATTGAAACAATGTTGAAATTTCAACTGAACTAAGGATCAACGTGATATCAATGGAATTTCAATCGTTTTTAAATGTTAATTTTAAATGTAATGCCATAAATTAAATAGCCTGCTTTATCTACAACCAGGATGTTTAAAAGTAATGGAACATTTGAAATCGTGTATAAAACACTGAACACACCACACAAACAAATTCATTTTTATTAGCCTTTTTATTTAATTATTTGTACACTTTATTTACACTTCAATGTCCTCTGACGCCTGAATAGTTTGTCGTCCAGTCCCTCCTGCCCGGTCTGGCACATTGGGTGAGTAACCTAAAACAGAAAACAAAATTACAATGCAAAAAAATTAGCATTTAAGTTAAACAGTAGATGTTATATTTATTTGTATTGGTACATTCGTGCCGCGAGATGTTTCTATATGAAGTATGTGGGGCTAAGCACCCCCAAGTCCCCCCTTGACGCCAGGCCTGGTTGCCAGGCGCTGTATAACAGTGCGCGCAAAAATCGTGATATCGCATAAGCACTAGTATAAAACGACTGTTATCATTTATGAAAACCAACACAACGGAGTTAACTGTATCGCACGCATATCGCAGCCCTGCTCGAGGATGGTCTAATCGGCATTTCCAGTTACAACTCGAGACAGTTCTGCACTGAATAAAGCAAAGTAAGTCATGTCTTCTGTGTAATTCTGGCTCGCCGCGGTCACACTTCTGTGGTAGCGCTAGGTGGAGCACTGATAGCGTTGGTTTCGCCGGTGATCTCCGGCGGTCAGAAGAAATAATGGTGCTGTAATAGATTTCACGACCCTAGCAATGGGTACAGACATGTATTTTGAGCTAAATATTACAAAAATAGACTGGACTCGGAGGTTTTGCTAACTTTATAACATAGAAGAGAACTACAAAGTAGGCCTCTATGCTATTTTTGGCAGATTTTGACACAGTGGTAAAACAAAAATCTATTTCAGTGACTGCAGCACTGCGTCGGTTACGTTAACAATCGGCCTAAAAGTATTTGATTTGGTACAATTCATTCATATCAAACATTAAGCAAGCTTACCTTTATGCTTGTGCCAGGGTCCAGAAATGAGCTGTGTCCGGTGCAGACGTGCACGTTGGTATAACACCCGTTGATCTCCCGGTCAACCAAAAATCTATTGATTTTCAATCCTATTTCCCGGTCAACTATATATCGATGCATTTTCAATCATATTTCCCGGTCAACTATATGTCGATGACTTTTTAACAACAGCGTTGTTTCCCGGTCAACTATAAATCAATGACTTTTTAACACATTCATCGATCGCCCGGTAAACCAAATATCAATGATTAATCAATCATAAAGATAACTATAGATCAATGTTGTTCCAATATCGTTGCCATCAACATTAATAACATCAGGTTTTCATCGAAAGGGTAATGGTGATTCAACATTAATTTTGCATTGAAATTTCAATATCAACCATAATGATGATTCAGATGAAAAAACAATGTTTATTCAATGTTGGCTTGCTGTCTGGGAAGTCACAAAGTTACTAACCACTGACTTGTGAGCATCGGCGCGTGATGTTTCAAGCGCTGATTGCCGATCTCGCAGCTCGGCTTGCTTCTCCAGCAGAACACGAATCTGCTTCTCCACCGACTCCAGCTCCAGTCGTACCGAAATCAGCTCGAATGTGTCCTCACCTGCACTCAGAGGTAACGTTAGACACACATCCGATATGTTCGCCATTTATAACAGATGAACAGTAAATTAGTAGTAATAGTAATCAGTAAAGCAATCCGATTGTTTTTTTTTTATTTTTTTTTTTTTATAAGGAATAGTATCGAGGATAAGTTCACATGATATAAAAATAGAAAGTGCCTGTTTACAATTGAGTGGTAAAGAAGAAAATCAAGGATTAATGAATCAATTCGAGGGAGCTCCAAACACAAACACAGACCGCACGCAGATGTGCTTATGCCCCGTTGATGCAGGCTCTAAGCACAATCAACGTGTGTCTGTACTTTCAGAGAAGCTTTCAGAGAAACGGGTGTAAAAGATGAGACGACGCTCGAATAGGCGCGAGGCCACGCGTGAAATGCTAGCGGGCTAAAGGCTAGTAGCCGAGATTCGGAAAGTTGGATCTAAGTAGCGATATCAAAGCAATCCGATTGTTTTTTACAAGGAATATTATCGAGGATAAGTTCACACGATATAAAAATAGAAAGTGCCTGTTTATAATTGAGTGGTAAAGAAGAAAATCAAGGATTAATGAATCAGTTCGACGGAGCTCCAAACATAAACACAGACCGCACGCGCATGCGCAGTTTTTTCATATTATTGTGTTGAATTGAATCAGTATAAATGTATTGTGTTGAATTATATCAAATACAAAACGAACGCAAAACACTGGATAATTTTATTCGCATCTGCATCCATTGCATTTTGTGCTGTTTTACTTCCTTTTCCGGGTCAGAACGGCTACATTTGGTGGTTTCAGCATATAGTGTAAATGCAAAAATCGGATACGGGTCACTTTTAAAAGATGATGTAACGTTAAGCGGGTCTTCAAAAAAATCGGATATAGTCAGAAAATCGGATTTGGGCATCAAGACCTGCAGTGTAAATGCAGCCTTAGTCATCAATTTGTTTCTTTAAAACTGTTCATAACTCAGTTATGAGTTGTAAGTTGAACTTAATGTTCATAAGTCAGTTACATTAAAAGCGTACATGGGCCTAATTTGATACTGAAAATATACTAACCATCCCTTGACTATAACTGCTAGTGGGTCATACTAGATCTTAAGACGCTGTCTTAACATAATGGCTACATTTATGCCATGTTTCACAGACAGAGCTTAAACTAAACCAGGATTCGGTCTTAGTTCAATTAAGGCATTTAAGTAGCTTTTATAAATGTGTGCATCTCGAGACAAAACAATGGCACTGACATATTTTAAGAAATGTCAGTGCGGGTTGCTTTAAATTGCAAAGTCTTCTTCTCACTGTTCCCTTCAAACATAATTGTTTCTGTCTTTTTTAAAGAGCCTGAAATCCCACCTAATCTGTGGTTGATGGTGAATCCCAGTTTAGCCTGCCCCATAAAATACCCTAATAATTACCCAAAAGCGCCAACACCCTCAAAACAAACAGCGCTGTCAACGACGTCAAGAACCGCCACACCTCAGGAGAAAGGTGTGCGTCGAGTGATCCTGCCTGATGAGACCTGCCTGAATGAGTCAATACACGACACCTCCCTCTCCAGCGAGTATCAGGTATGAGTAAAACAGCATTACATGCTTTGTTTGATTATACTGTCATGCAAACCGGACTTTTTCCACCTTGTCCCAGTTGACCGATGAAGATGACGCTTCCTCTGTAGACGTGCCTGTTTGTCGTAAGGTGAAGGGTGCTCGGAAGGGGAGGACTCCTAAAGCGTCGCCTCGCAAGCTGGGTCTGACTCAGAACAGAAGGCTTCAGCGAGCCCTGCAGGACAGCCTGAACCTGAAGACTGGTGGATGGCCTCGGCCTCCTGTGAACTACTGCATCCTCATCGCCATGGCTCTCAGCAGCAGCCGGCACGGCAGTCTCAACGTACAGCAGATCTATAACTTCACCAGGTGCTAATGCTCTTTTACACGAGATGAACCAACTCCAAAAGTATATAGATGATGTATAACATCTATTTCGGGGTTGGTTATATCGGCCACCAAATCCGTATCGGACAATATTTTTCCTTTTTAATATTATCTTTATCTGCCCGATAAGAAAATTAGACTGATATCTTAAAGTCGAGATTATTTCCTTCAGCCGAGACGCTTCAGATCGCCATGATGGTTTTTGAAGCACTTGAAATATGATTGGAAAAGAAATACAGTTAAGTGCAACGTGTGCAGTGCAAATATTCTCATTAAATTTTTTTTAATGAGAATATTGTAATTGTGTGCTTGGGTCATGGCTTTTAAAGGTGAGACCTTGTTTTTGTAATCAGGCTCTCAAAAATTATATAAAAATTTGGATTTAAATGTATCGGCCAATATATCAGCTTTCGAACATAAAGAATTATTGGTTATCAGTATTGGCCAAAACTTTCATATCCCTAACATATTAAAAAGTGTTTGAAAATATTACAAATGCATTTGTCTTATGCTCACCAAGGCTGCATTTATTTAATCAAATTACAATTTATTACAATTTAAAATGGTTGTTTTCTATTTTAATACATTTTTTAAAAAAGCTAATCATTTTATTCATCAAGGATGCATTAAATTGTTTAAGTGACAGACATTAATGTTACAAAATATTTATATTTAATAAAAGCTTAAGATTTAATAAGTTGTTAATTGAACTTCCTGTTTGTCAAAGAATCCTAGAAAAAGTATCTCCCTTTCCACAAAAAATGTTGAGCAGCAAAAACTGTTTTCAACATAATAAATGTTTCTTAAGCAACAAATCAGCATATGGTTTACGAACAGTTGTTTATACTATTTCAAGAATTCTTTCAAAAATATAAGAAATTGTAACGTTCCAAACTTCTGACGTGTATGTGTGTGTGTGTGTGCGCATTTGAAGTGGATAAAAAAGTTCATCAAAGTTGTCCTAAGGCAATTAATGTAATGTTTTGATCCACTTAAAATGTTGACACACAAATAGATAGATTTCCCCCTTTCATTTGTTTTATTTACTTTTTCCAGTGATTCTCATCCCATTTTCTTTTACTGTCTTTCCAGAGAGCACTTCCCCTTTTTCATTACAGCTCCGGACGGGTGGAAAAACACAATCCGACATAATCTGTGTTTCAGCAACAGCTTTAAAAAGACCCCGCAGCAGGTTTCTGGAGACGGCAAGAGGAAGTCGTGTCTGTGGCATCTCACGCTGGACGGCCGGCAGAGACTGAGAGACGAGATCCACACACTCACGGGAGATTCCTTCAGAATGCTGAAGAGGAGCATGAACTATCCAGGTGAGGGTCGAGACGTCGAGTGCTGAAATGAGCAGCTTTCTGTTGATCTGATTCACTCTTAATGTTGTCTGTATCACAGATATGATTCAAGCGTTGTTAGAGCTGTAATCCTACTTTGACCCCTGACACATGACATCATCAGGCTGGACGGCAAGACCTGCTGAGATTGAGCTTGGGAACGTCATCAGCTTTTCTTTCTTTAAGTTTATTTATGTAATTGTTTTCTTTTTGTGTCCCTGTTTAATTTTTCCTCAAATGACTCATTGTGCTTAATTAAATAAACAAATGCATGTTATGTTTCTTTATTTCCTTAAAGCAGCTGAAAAAAAGGAAATTACTTAACATGAAAAGAACTACTAGAACTGTTAAAAAAGAACAGTTCTTTCTTAAACATTGATAAAAATGTTTCTTGAGCACAAAATCAGCATGTTATGATTTCTGAAGGATCATGTGCCACTTTACAATCACAGTAGTGACATGTTAACCTTTTCAAAAAGAAATGTTTGTTAATTCAGTGGTATTTCAGAATACTATTATATAGCTCCTTGGATTTATTATGTTTATCAGTGATAATGAATGTTTGTTTGTTTTAAGAGATTTATTAAGGGTTAAAAACAAAGTTTATTTATACACCCCAACCACAAGAGGGCAATGCTGCATATTTGACAACACAAAACGTCTTATGTATTCCCTAGTGAAAAAAAGTATACTTTATTGTATTTGTAATATATTCCCTGTTCTAATAGTACATTTCAAATATACTAATAAAAAATGTACTTTTTTTAAATATTCAAAAAGTATATTAGCAGCATACTTTTGACTATTTTCAAAATACAATTGTGACCGAACACGGAAACCAGGGACACAAGTCGGCAGCACAACTTGCTAGGAAAATGAGAAAGAAGCGTTTTTTTCCAAAATTTGTGATTTCCGCTTTTTTGCAGAATCTGTTAGTTGAGATCATGAAGAAGCCTCTCCATGTTTGAGATAACAGTATTGGTATATTTAAAAGCGAACATTTTGAGGTTGAAATCGGCTTGTTTTTCTGGGATTCTAGCATGCAGTAGGGGCGTGTCATTGTCTGTTTGTATTTCCATACTGAACAGCGTGGCTACTTATTATGCAGCGCTCTAGCCGGTGTCGTGCCAAGGTACTTACCCCTGAAAGGAATTGTATCCCCGGTCGCGGGAGCGCGCTCGCATTCAGCACTGGTGTGCATTGGTTTGAACAAGGTAAATGAAACGATAATACGTGAATTGTTTAAGTTATAGTTTTACTATTGTTGTTGTTTTATCAACGAGGTTTAGCAAAGATAGCTAACGTGGCTCATCTATCAAAATGAATTATTTAATCGAAGGCTAACGATCGAACTTCATTGCACTGAATTGAGATGTAGTTACTGAAAAACCAAGACGATACCGTTTCACTCATAAAGCAAACAGCCTGTGGATATTAAATTGTTCTGAATTCTCCCTCCTCTTTCCATGGTGAATTATCAAAATTATTTAATAACGCATTACACTTGAATAGTAGGCTGGTCAATGTCATACACAAAGTGATTGCACAGATGATTGCCTATCATCAAGTGTTTCTTTTTGTGAATACTTTACATCATGTCTAATAACAGCAGTGAATATGGACACATTTCTTGTTTCCTGACAAATGTTATACTGGGATACAGATTTTTTCAGACCGTATTTTCGACCTGCCAAAATATGTATCCCCCCTCTAAAATCTACAGATGATGGCCTATCATCAAGTGTTTTATTTTGTGAATAATTTACATTATTTCTAATAACAGCAGTGAATATGGACACATTTCTTGTTTCTTGACAAAAGTTATACTGGGATACAGATTTTTTCAGACCGTATTTTCGACCTGCCAAAATATGTATCCCCCCTCTAAAATCTACAGATGATGGCCTATCATCAAGTGTTTTATTTTGTGAATAATTTACATTATTTCTAATAACAGCAGTGAATATGGACACATTTCTTGTTTCTTGACAAAAGTTATACTGGGATACAGATTTTTTCAGACCGTATTTTCGACCTGCCAAAATATGTATCCCCCCTCTAAAATCTACAGATGATGGCCTATCATCAAGTGTTTTATTTTGTGAATAATTTACATTATTTCTAATAACAGCAGTGAATATGGACACATTTCTTGTTTCTTGACAAAAGTTATACTGGGATACAGATTTTTTCAGACCGTATTTTCGACCTGCCAAAATATGTATCCCCCCTCTAAAATCTACAGATGATGGCCTATCATCAAGTGTTTCTTTTTGTGAATACTTTACATCATTTCCAATAACAGCAGTGAATATGGACACATTTCTTGTTTCTTGACAAAAGTTATACTGGGATACAGATTTTTTCAGACCGTATTTTCGACCCGCCAAAATATGTATCCCCCCTCTAAAATCTACAGATGATGGCCTATCATCAAGTGTTTTATTTTGTGAATACTTTACATCATGTCTAATAACAGCAGTGAATATGGACACATTTCTTGTTTCCTGACAAAAGTTATACTGGGATACAGATTTTTTCAGACATTATTTTCGACCTGCTAAAATATGTATCCCCCCTCTAAAATCTACAGATGATGGCCTATCATCAAGTGTTTCTTTTTGTGAATACTTTACATCATTTCCAATAACAGCAGTGAATATGGACACATTTCTTGTTTCCTGACAAAAGTTATACTGGGATACAGATTTTTTCAGACCTTATTTTCGACCTGCTAAAATATGTATCCCCCCTCTAAAATCTACAGATGATGGCCTATCATCAAGTGTTTTATTTTGTGAATAATTTACATTATTTCTAATAACAGCAGTGAATATGGACACATTTCTTGTTTCTTGACAAAAGTTATACTGGGATACAGATTTTTTCAGACCGTATTTTCGACCTGCCAAAATATGTATCCCCCCTCTAAAATCTACAGATGATGGCCTATCATCAAGTGTTTTATTTTGTGAATACTTGACATCATTTCTAATAACAGCAGTGAATATGGACAAATTTCATGTTTCTTGACAAATGTTATACTGGGATACAGATTTTTTCAGACCGTATTTTCGAACCGCCAAAATATGTATCCCCCCTCTAAAATCTACAGATGATGGCCTATCATCAAGTGTTTTATTTTGTGAATACTTTACATCATGTCTAATAACAGCAGTGAATATGGACACATTTCTTGTTTCTTGACAAAAGTTATACTGGGATACAGATTTTTTCAGACCTTATTTTCGACCTGCCAAAATATGTATCCCCCCTCTAAAATCTACAGATGATGGCCTATCATCAAGTGTTTTATTTTGTGAATACTTTACATCATGTCTAATAACAGCAGTGAATATGGACACATTTCTTGTTTCCTGACAAAACTTATACTGGGATACAGATTTTTTCAGACCATATTTAAACCTGCTATAAAAGGTATCCCCCTCTCCATATTCCACAGATGATGGCCTATCAACGTCCCTACTTCCTTTTGCGCCAAGAGAGCAAGGAAAGCCCCCCACCACCCATCCTCACCACATTCTACAGAAATACTATAGAGAGTGTTTCAGTCAGCTGCATCACTTTCTGGTGTGGGAATTGTAGGGCCTCCGACCGCACCGGATAGTGCTCAACCTCCAAGATCTCTACACCTCCAGAGTTAATGAAAGGGCTAAGAAAATCACTTTGGACCCCACACACACAGCCCAATCTCTCTCTGAACTGTTGCCCTCCAGTCTGAACAGATAAAACTCTAATAACTATACACTCTTTCATAACTGTCATGTTGTACATAATATCACAAAATTGTTGCCTGCATCTGTAGCCTATAGCATCTTAAACTGGACACCTGTAAATAACATGGGCCTATCTGTACATTCATATGGGCCTACATTTCTATTACTGTACTATCTTGCATTATTTAAATGTAGTTTTATTTTTAATATTGTTATTGTGTTATATATATATATATATATATATATATATATATATATATATATATATATATATATATATATATATATATATATATATATATATATATATATATATATATATATATTTAATTAAATTCCTATGTATGCCTCTATTATCATGTATGTCTGCACTATGTCTGTACTTTCCTTCCTCATTCCTTCACATATTTTTCTGATTCTGATTCTAATTCTTCTTTGTGGCACTGTGGTCCAAGTGAAACGAAATTTCGTGTATGGACTATAGCTAGGCTACTATGTGGAAATTACAATAATGCTGTCAAGAATTGTCTTCTTTCCAAAAGTTAAGTGTATTTTCACTAGGGTGAGCAGCACCCGTCCCGCTTTGCGCTGGACCGCACAGCATTTTCACCCCTTGTCCCGCACGTCGCATATTGAGATAATGCCCCGCATCAGTCTGTTGGTTTTTAATCAAAATGTGGAGCGGTGATTCGAAAACAAACTATAATTCGCTAAATTAAATTGAACATTTTACAGAATTTATCAACTTGTTGCATGCTGTGGTTGTTTTAATTCAGATCCTTTCTATATATATATATATAGGGTGAATTCAGGTAAAGTGGGACATCAGGTTGAGTGGGACACTTAAGCTTTTGGGTACTGTAAAGGGTTAATTTTGTAAGCCAATCACAACAATTGTTACTGTGTTGTAGCTGAATGTCTATTGGATATGAAATAAATGTTGTGATTGGTGTGACATTACAGATGTGTTCCAGACTTTTTTTTTTTTTTCAAATTGCTTGACTCCTGTGACCTCATGGTAAGCCACCCGGCAAGTGTAAATCTATTTTAGAATAATAAGGTTGATAATTCTGTCACTTATGATTTAACAATGAAACATTTGCTTTTACACACATTTATACTGTTTGTGTATTAGAGATTAATAACAATGAGCATCTAACTGTATAAAATATTTGTGAAAATTAGATTCACAGCACCGTCCCACTCAACCTGACAGTGTTAGGTTGAGTGGGACAGTGCATTTCAGGTTGAGCGGGACAGTTTTAGAGCTAATGCTAGCAAACACAGTGCAGCCATTTCATGAGCAAAAATAAAATTTTAAAGTTATAAGTAATAATAATGTATTTGAATATACAATTTTAGTTTGGTCACTTCAATATACACAAGATGGTACCCATACAGAGAGGAGAGGGGCAGAGAGAGAGAGTGAAGAAAGCAATACAGGACAGAACGGGGCAATACAGAAAAGGAAAAGACAGCAAAGTAGGAAAGGAAAAAAAAGGGGCTATTGAAGAATATGAGCAGGAGGTGACTGAAGGACACAAACCAAAATTAAGGTTTTTAGCCAGGGTATGGAACATCCCAAAATCAACACTGCAAAGGTGAGTGAAAGGGCTAGTGAGTGGCTACTGCCATGCCTCAGTTAAGAGCCCCCTGCTCTCAGCTCAGGTAAAAGGATGTAGGCTTAATGAAAGTTACATTCATTTAATGTTGAGTGAAGTTTACAATGTTAAAATGTTTGCATTAGTTCCAGAAATCCATTTTTAAAAAATCCTTCCAAGTATTAATTGATTGAAGGTCTCGGTTGTTGTATTTTGCGCTTCATAATGCGCACACATTTTCAATGCATGTATTCTGGTTTTATTTTTACGTTTAATACAACATCCCAAATTCATGGGAATTGGGGGGTTGTTTTCTCATGTTCATTTTAACCATAAAATAGTGTCCCACTTTCCCCAACATAGTGTCCCACTCAACCTGAGTGCTTCCAGTTTGCTGAAGAGGGTGTCAGATGGTGTTTAAAGATTAACAGTTTGCTAATAAATACATAAATTGGGTAAATTTCACCATAGTGGCCTTTATTACAATCTATTTAAACAAAACACATACAATTTTAATACATTCTAACTTATGTAGGTTGTTTAAAATGCAATTTACCAAAAATTGTCCCACTTTACCTGACTTCACCCTATATATATTAGATAATAAAAATAAAAATAATTTTTGGTTTAATAAATTCTTAATGTATAAGACTGTCACTGATCTAAATTAATCTTGGTTTATATTTTATTTGTTCATTATTCATACTACTTGAATTTTAAGTAGGCTGTATTTTTAATTGGCCCACATTTAATAATATTATTCACCTGGGTATACATTTTGGCTACAAGTAGCCTATGGAGGAGTTTATATAGCAGAAGTTAGTGGTTTGCAAAATATTAGTGTCCTGCGCCAACAAACCATAAATTTTTATAACATTTTACTTATCACGTGTTTCCGTAGTCATCAATAATGCAAATCAAGATCGCGCCACGGGTAGGCCTATAGGTTGCGAGTCAATTATCAGCATTTGATTTCGTTGGGGGATACAAATTTAATCGGCTCTGATCGGCTTGATCAGTCTTTATGCTTATTTTTGTCATCTCTTAACTCAATATGGATCCGAATAATTATGAGCAGATCATTAATTACAAATTGAAAGGGGAATATCCAGCACTTTACAGTAAAAGAGACAAACTTCTCCTTCGAAGAAAAGCTGCTCTCTACGAAGCTGAAGGTAAGATAAGCAAAATCATAACCTTTTACTAGTCATCAATTGATCTACAAATTGTGAAAAATACATCTTAGCACTCTCCTGATGGCTTAATTATCACCAAAACATTAATTCGTTTATTTCGAACAAATTTCTTCCCAACAATTCAAATTTATGAACATGCAAAGCACGCTTACAACCTTTATATAGCCTACATTGTCAAATACGTAGGCCCAGTCTACTTCTTAAGAATCATTGACACCGTGCAACCTTATCATGGAACATCTGTGCAGTAGCCTACAATACATGACATTTCCCACAATTAATACATTATTACGTTGTGATAAAGTAGGTTGTCTAGGGACGGATTATGATTTGTAAGGCCCTGGGGACAGGTATCTCCAAAGGCCCCCCCCCCCTGACAATGATAGACAAGACAATGCAGGCAACTCTATTATATGAAACAAAGTCTCAGCTTTCAAATGATGTCAATTTTATTACGAAATTCAAACAATAAATGCGGCTTTGCCGCTCTTGTCTTTAATATAACATGCCAGATCAGCACCTTGGTTCAAGCAGCACGTGCTGCGAACTGACCTAAATCTACTTTTTTTATTTGAAGGGGCATCTTTTACAGTCGTTCAAACAACTGTAGAGTGAAGTGTGTACGTTTTTACTTTTTACAGTTCAAATTTAATAATTATGCTAAAATAGTTAAATAGCTAAAACTATGCTCTATTGCTCTCTTTAGGCTCATTTTGATGGATAGTTTATAATTAGGCAATAAAATATTATGCAAATGAGGCAATGTTTAAAAATGTAGTCTCACTTCAACTCAGGGAAAATGGGCAGTTATAATGTAATGATAAATAGTTATTTTCCCAATACTTTTCACACACCAACATAAGCTCAAGGAGTGAAAATAGTTTGGGATTTGGGGCCTTCACATTCACATGGGGCCCAACAGTAAGTTCCAGGGAGCCCTCAGAGCCCTCAGGTTGTCTAGGTGACCAGCTGGGTTATTAAGCAGATGTCTTTGAATCTATAAAATTGTAATAACATTTTGGTGTATTGCCATTAATGAAAAGTGTATTAACCTGTGTTACTTGCATGAGTATTAGAGTTTATATATTTTTTTATTATTATTATTTTTTATTTGTTTAGGAGAAGAGCTATATTACTGGCGCTATAAAGGGACTGCCCAAAGCATTAAAACGAAAGTGGTCTGTGGGACTGATGAGGCAAACAGAATTTTTGTGGATTTTCATGCCAGCCCTACTGGGGCACATTGTGGCCAGACCAAAACAAGGGAAACAATATCCAAGAGATTTTACTGGCCAGGGATGTCAGTAGACATCAACAAGTGGGTAAGTCGGCACTACGTACAAAACATTCATCATTATTTAATGATAAGGCTTGTTATTTCATGGTCAGTTTTATATAACTTTTTTTCTATATTGTTCAAAATGATTAATAAAAATGTTACCCTAATATTTACAGTACACATCTTTATTAATGAATTGCCATTTATACATAACATTTTATCATCAGGTTTCCCAATGCTCAGCTTGCCAGGCCAGTTGTGCATCGATTAAACAGCCAACACAATACACTCCCATAAAGGTTAGTTCATCCAAATACTTATAAAAGGTTCCAGTGTAAAAGCTATGACTTAAAATAAAATGTGTGCTTGATTAAAAAAAGTAAAAGAAAAGATTCTGAGTGCATTTTATATCACAAAATATAAAGTATCCTGTCCACAACTTCATATGTTAGATCGGATGAAATCTCAAACATCAAATCCAGGCCCGGACGCCAGATCCCGTCAAAAGATATCCATTTGTCTGGTTTGTGCAACCCAGCAAACCCATTAACAGAAAGTCTTGTCTTTTGTCTTAAGATTCTATTAATAGCCTTCTATCGGTCTTAGAGTTTGAGAAAGCCAGAGAAGAGCAGAAGCAGGAGGCGAAGTGATGATAATAAAAGAGCAGAGTTTATTTATTTGTCTTAGTTGTATATGTTTCAAAATTCTTCATCTAGTCTAGATGTTACATAAATCAATGCTCAGACTTCATCTGACTAAGTACAAATCTAACAAGTGTTGTTATGCCAAGGGTTAACAATGGAAAATGACTGCTTCACAGAATCGTGCTGTGAAGATGAAAACCTTGAAATGGGGACATTCTCTTATCTCCTACATGTGAAGACAAACATCCTTTTAGACAACACAAATAAGAATTAACAGCAAGAACAAGGATTTAGGTAAAATTAGTCATAAAATATAAAAACATTAATGAATAATAATAAAATTATTAAATTATAAATTATGTAAATTATATAAGTCAAATAACAATTATATGAATACATTATAAATCAACTATATAAATGACTAATTATTATAAATTATTATGAAGTTAAATATAAAAACAAAGATAATATTCTTTAAAATAATAAAGAAAATAAAACCAATGTTGCTCTCTTAAAGTAAAACCTTTGTTGTGGCAAAAATTCTCATCAAACATCATCCCTGCGTAAGAGACACTCAGAGTCAAATTAATAAAAGAAATAAATATTTATTCTTGCAAGAATAGGTTCAGTCTAGTACACAGGAGTTATAGGAGTTTAGATAAGGTAATCACTGCTGTTCAGTCCCTCTTTAAGAACACAAACTGGCACAGAAATAAACTGGCCAAAAATGACCGTCCTCTCAGGTCAGAGGTCTTATCCCATATGTTCCAGAAGCGTCACCTCCAACATGTACACATGTATATTTTTACTCATTGAATGGGTTCCCCAGAAGCACATGTCTCAGATAACCTAGTAATTCACTGATCAATGTTTGATTCAAATGTCCACAACACCTTAGGTCCTTCACCAAGCAGTATGAGTTAAGTGTCTGGATGAAAACTATTTTAATGATAATATATTTTTCTACAAGGTTTCTCAGCCATTTGAGTTGGTGGGGATGGACCTAATTGGGAAATTGACAGAAACCAAGCATGGACATCAATACATATGCGTGATGATCGACTACTTTACGAAATGGCCCCAGGCCTACCCTTTGACATCAAAGGCAGCCAAGGAAGTAACAAAATGCATAATCAAATTTGTCCATCAGTTTGAATCCCCCAAAAGGATTCTGACTGACCAGGGGAAAGAATTTGTCAATGCTGTAAGTACTTAATCTAGTCCAATGCAGAAAATCACTATTGTTGTTAAGAGATTATATTACTTTTCTAAATATATATTTTTTTAAAAAATGTTCCCTTATGATTGCAGATTAACAAAAGTGTGTGCGAAATTCTCAACATTAAAAGAAGCCTATGCTCGCCATACCATCCACAGACAAACGGATTAGTAGAGAGAATGAATGGCACAATTCAGAGGTGGGTCCTTATTTGTATTCCTTAATAGACCACAGTAACATGTAACATACAACATTTGATACGTATGTGTCATTAAATGCGTATGTGTATACTTATTTTTATGTGTGCATGTCAACTGAAACTGTAAAAATAACCCTTAAGTTTACAATTTCAAATCAAATGCTGCTAAACTGTCCATACTAATTTTCAATGAGATGTTTACTTCATAAATTGTATGAAAAAAGAATTATGAAAATATATGGTCCAGATCAATCAAACCATATTTGAAAATGGAGGTGCCCTTATATCTTCAGAAATTGAGCTTGAATGTCATCTAGTAAAAAAGTATGGTTCTGAACCCACCCAAACAAAATCTTACTGAAAGCCCATTTGTTAAGATATCAACCTATAAATAAATAAACTGTCCGCACACTTAAAGGAGCATTTCACCCATTTCAACATGAATCTTTATTGAAAGTGGATCATATATGTAGTCGAAATGTAAAATAATTTTTGAATTTGTTGCCCTCTTGACCGAGAAAAGACAGAAAATAACCGAAGGGTGCATTTGTATGAAAGACTACAACACCCACAATGCACCACATTGCACAGCTCCGCAAGCCACACCCACTAATCCAGAACTGCGCGCACATCAAAGAAATCATTCTTTCGTCAACAAGGCTAACGTTAGCTGCCACCAGAGTTTGAAATTCATTTCACGCAAAATTTCTAGTAAGTGATAATGAAAGTAAAGAGACGCACCGACCGGTCTCGTATCTCTCACAGAGGAGCGGAAGCATAAACGGCAGATCGAGAGAGGAACAGGCCTGATTTTATGTTGTGTATGGACTTCAGTCTTCAATGAGGGGCTGTTGGCTTATACTTTCGTTGTGTATTTGTTAATTTTACTATTAAAATGTTTAAATGTTCGCCGATTCACGCCTCCTTCTTCCCACAACAACAAACCCCGTTAACGTTAAGTTACATGGCAAATTCATTAGTGAATTACTCCTCGTTTGTATTTCTTTCTGAATATGGTGTATTACTGCATGATACCTGGATGTTCAGTCAGGCGAAACTATGGTGGTTCACATCACAAAACAAACGACCCTTCGTTGAAATTCTCTGCAGCAGACGGACTCTATCTGTGTCCGTAGCGCACAGCGAGAGCACAGGCACAGCAGTCCGCGTCAGCTCGAGCCAGTCCGGGCTCCTCGACCGCGACAGGCAGCCGCCTCCTGTTCCTCCATCAGCCTCAGCTGCTCTTCACTATATTGCGGCTCGTAAAGATAGCCACGAACATCGGATTCGAGCAGCAGACTTTCAAAATCCTCTTCTTCCATATCATGTATAGTTTCTTCAGTCATTGTCATACTTCCTATCTCCACAGCGCTCGTTAGCTTAGCTTCCAAAAACAAGATGGCGGATATTGATTTCGGTTTCTGCAAGTGAAGTCCCACCCACTGATCTGTAATAGGCCTGTAGGGTAAGTGGGTCCCACACCTTGAATAATAATGAGCTAATGTTTGTAGTCTATACACTTTTCAATGAAATTTATCTTCCGTCCTATCGTGACGCAAAATGACGATATTTACGTCACGATAGGACGGAAGTAAAACACTTAAATCCTTTTTTCTCCCATCTCATAAAAAAAACAAGCAAAATTCCACCATCATTATAATATATGACTGGGTTTCTAACAATACAAACCTTAATGCAAATGGGTGAAGTGACCCTTTAAATCCTTTGAGCCAATTTTAATAACCAAGCTTTCGGTCAAAAGACCTGAGGATGTTCTTTTGACCGAAAGCTTGGTTATTAAAATTTGCTCAAAGGATTTAAGTGTGCGGACAGTTTATTTATTTATTCTTTGAGATCTTTAGTCTTGTTTGTCTGGCATCTTGATGATCGTGAGTGCGGTGTAACTCCTTCATTAAGATATCAAGCTAACATTTGGAACACAACTTGTTTGTTAGTGATATATGTTAATGATATATGTTAGCGATATAATTAGATATATACATTTTTTTAATTGCCTCTATTTTTACAGAGCCCTCAGTAAATTGGTCGGTAACCACCCCGAAACATGGGATGATTACCTGGATGCTGTGATGTTTGGTCTTCGAACCAAAAAGCAGATAACTACCAAGCACTCGCCCTACTATTTGATGTTCGGCAGAGAGGCTCGTTATCCGTCGGAAGTCCCGGAACAATACATGGTTGGTTTTATCATCTATGTATCTATCTGTATATTATTTTTTTCAATAAATAAGGTACAGAGACATGTAAAACTGACTATCATGTAAATCAGTGGTTCTCAAACTAGGGGACATATTGCCATGGCAGAGGGCCTGTTGAGAAGACCAAGCAATGCTATGTATTTTGCTAAATCTAAAAGAATAACTTTGAGAACCACTGAAGTAAGTGGTTAAAATAAAACCAAGTAAATTTTCTTCTTCGGTCACCCTACTGGTTGGAAACGAAATTGTCCATTGCCACTGTCGTAAATAATCTAGCCTAATGTCGCACGCACACTCACTGTTTATCCAGCACCGGCTTTAGAATGAACGATGTCCACAGACAAGGTAGAGTATGTTACATGTTTTCATGAAAGGATGATGTATTGCGACATCAGAAACGAAGAAAAACAAAATAATGACTATTGTAGCGCTTGATGTAAAGCAGTCGAATTTTGTAGTTCTTTTTGTGCACGGGTTCCTACCCGAAACCCGAAGTTACATAGTGCCAGTAAAAGCGGTACAGACCACGTCAGGCTATGGCAGACGAGTTATTTAACTTATTTTAAGTCGATGTACCATCACAAGGGTCTTGTAAATATATTATGAAGGTTGAAAAACTACTTAGTGTTACTTTAATTCTAACTGCAAAGAATGTCTGTTCAAAGCTTGACAACATTGTGGAGGACATAGTGGAACAGGAAGATTTGGCACAAGACATTCAGCGACAACAGAAGCTGATGGAACTTGTCAAAGACAATCTTGCCAAGGGGCAAGAAAAAACAATGGGCAAAATAAAGGTAACTGCTAAAACATCAGACTTCAAAGTCGGGGATAAAGTTTGGAGACAAAACATAAGGAGCCAACAGAGGAAGGGGGGAAACTGGAAGCCAATTTTTTAGGACCATACTCAATTAAGGCAATCCAGGGTAAAAGTGCTGATCTCCAAGATGACAATGGGGCAATATTCCATAAAATTAACATTGACCAGCTGAAGTTGAGCATTGATGACACACCCAGAGTTCCACATTGGAATTTTAAAAAGAAAGGGAAGACTCCATCCCCATCACAACCACTTTCCCCACCTGCTACAGCTGTTGCATCCTCAGGAACACCCCACCAGCTACAGCCCCCCCATCTTCAGCCCTGCCAAAAACAGCCCAACAAATACCACCTGCCACACCAAAACCAGCAACCAGTCAAGCCACAGGCCCATCAGCAATATTCCAATCAATACCACCTGCCACACCACAACCAGCAACCTGTCAAGCCACAGGCCCATCAGCAACAGTCCAATCAATACCACCTGCCACACCACAACCAGCAACCTGTCAAGCCACAGGCCCATCAGCAATATTCCAATCAATACCACCTGCCACACCAAAACCAGCAACCAGTCAAGCCACAGGCCCATCAGCAATATTCCAATCAATACCACCTGCCACACCACAACCAGCAACCAGTCAAGCCAAAGGCTCATCAGCAACAGTCCATCCAATACCACCTGCCACACCACAACCAGCAACCTGTCAAGCCACCGGCCCATCAGCAACAGTCCATACAATACCACCTGCCACACCAAAACCAGCAACCAGTCAAGCCACAGGCCCATCAGCAATATTCCAATCAATACCACCTGCCACACCACAACCAGCAACCAGTCAAGCCAAAGGCTCATCAGCAACAGTCCATCCAATACCACCTGCCACACCACAACCAGCAACCTGTCAAGCCACAGGCCCATCAGCAACAGTCCAATCAATACCACCTGCCACACCAAAACCAGCAACCAGTCAAGCCACAGGCCCATCAGCAATATTCCAATCAATACCACCTGCCACACCACAACCAGCAACCAGTCAAGCCAAAGGCTCATCAGCAACAGTCCATCCAATACCACCTGCCACACCACAACCAGCAACCTGTCAAGCCACCGGCCCATCAGCAACAGTCCATACAATACCACCTGCCACACCACAACCAGCAACCAGTCAAGCCAAAGGCTCATCAGCAACAGTCCATCCAATACCACCTGCCACACCACAACCAGCAACCAGTCAAGCCACCGGCCCATCAGCAACAGTCCATACAATACCACCTGCCACACCACAACCAGCAACCAGTCAAGCCACCGGCCCATCAGCAACAGTCCATACAATACCACCTGCCACACCACAACCAGCAACCAGTCAAGCCAAAGGCTCATCAGCAACAGTCCATCCAATACCACCTGCCACACCACAACCAGCAACCAGTCAAGCCAAAGGCCCATCAGCAACAGTCCATACAATACCACCTGCCACACCACAACCAGCAACCAGTCAAGCCACAGGCCCATCAGCAACAGTCCATCCAATACCACCTGCCACACCACAACCAGCAACCAGTCAAGCCAAAGGCTCATCAGCAACAGTCCATCCAATACCACCTGCCACACCACAACCAGCAACCTGTCAAGCTACAGGCCCACCAACCACAGTCCTGCCACCGACTCATGGACGTCATACTCTAGCTGTTGCAGAAAAATGTAAGATTTCTTTTTAATTTTAATGGAAGAGATGTTAATACCCAAGCACACTGGTCTCCTAATTATTTCCCTATTACCCTTAATGATGTATGAAGTGATGCATTAGGATCTTTGATCGTATTTTAATTGCCACTTACATTTTCCACATCGATTTACTAGATATTTTTATTATTGTTTTACTTCTTTATTCATTATTTTTGGCAGATGTACAGGATGCCTGGGCAGGAAAGAATGCCCATGTCCTCCTCTCCAGAGTCGGGGCTTACAAATTATTTTACTGGGACATTCACCAGCTTGGTCCGAACATGGAGCTGGAAAGTGAGGTATGTACAGTTTTAACTGTTTTGTAAATTAACTGCTCTCAATGTATTTTTTTATTATTCTATCATAATCTCTTGTTTAAAATTTCTCAACAGTCAATTAATGCATATCTAGCGATCTTGGTCCGTAAGTACAATGCCCAGAATCCTACAAAATCAGCATTCATTGATTCATTTGCAATGACATCCATATGGAACAGGAGGACTCTAAGACTCAAGGTCTGTATTGGTATAAAGGATCTCATTGGATCTCACAAATTTACAAATAAAGTGTAATAAAGCTAAATAATATAAATAACATTTGATGATTTAAATAATTTAAATAAATTTAAAGGGATAGTTCCCACAAAAAATGAAAATTCTATCATCATTTACTCACAGTAAAATTGTTCCAAACCTGTGTACACTTCTTTTGTTCTGCTGAACACAAAAGGAAAATATTTAGAAGAATGTGTGTAACCAAGCAGATCTCGCCTCCTATTGACTTCCATTGTATTATTATTTTTTTTTTACTATGGTGGTCAATGGGGGAGATTGGCTTGGTTACAAACATTCTTCCAATATATATAAAAAAATCTATACAGGTTTGGAACAATTTGAAGGGGAGTCAATGATGACAGAACTATCCCTTTAAATATTTAATATTTTGAGAGACTGCCTTGAACTACCTTTTATTTGGACTTTATTCTGTGATTTTCTTTACACATTTAAGTTCATATTTTATGGACAATTCAATAATCACGATGATTTTTGTTCAATTTCAGATTAAACCCATGGAGTACGAAGTAATTGTGGGAATTATAAATGAGTATCACCACTGGAAACTAGCGGTAAAATTTACTATACACATATTATAAAAGTAAATTACACCACAGAAGAAAAAGGCAGTGCCATTATGTTTCATGAGACACTTGATTGAGTAAAGAACTAATGTGTAATTTGTTTTTATGAAAAAAGGTAATCTACCCACAACTAAGGAAGTCGCTGTTCCTGGATCCACTGGGAGAGTCTAAGCAAGACATCAAAATATGCCTTGAAACAACAAGGTAAGAATAGCTGTAAAAATTAAACTTTAGCATTATTAAAATTTCAACATTTCATTTAGTATATCCACTGTCAATAGAAAAACATAATTATAACATTTTAACAAAATAATCATAAAAGAGTAGAGTTGTTGGCAGCACAGGATTTTAGCCACCATTAGAGCTTTACATTCTTTACTTTTCCCTTTCGAGAACGGTCACTTAGTATTGTGTAGTTTTACGCTGTGGGGAAACTCCTTTCCTCAGATTAATAAAGCATTATGTAAAGCGTATTGCAGCTGCACAGCTAGCACAGTGAGTGACTGGGACACTCATTGGCTGTGCTGCGGCAACTGCATATCCAATGGTAAGGTGCCTCTGACGCGTGCGCCAATCAGCTCTCAGCGTGCCAACACACTGCCGAAATGGGCGTCTACATCCATAAAAGGAGCCCAAATTCGCCAATTCGAGTGGGAGATCTGCAGGCGCTCTCTGTGAGCCCCTACCAGTTTGGATTTTGGAATAGGTGACTCCAAGGTCACTTTCAAATCCAGGCATGGCTACTGTTGCAATGCGCTTTACATAATGTTTCAATAATCTGAGGAAAAGAGTTTCCTCACAGCGTATAGCTACACAATACTTGTTCCCTACTCTCAGGGAACCAAGGTTACGTTAGTAACTGAGTACATTATCACCTATCCACCATAGAGAGATGTGAAAAGCTTACAAATCTAACAAAAAAACAAAATGTGAAAACATAAATGTGAACACTTGGTAGTTTTTATTAGTCTTTTTTTTTTTACAGTTTAAAAATGCATACCTGGTGGCATTGACCCCTACTGTGTGTGACAAAATTGCAAAACATAACATGTTTAATTTTGTTTTCTTTCTTCAGGGCATTCATGCGAAACAAGGGATGTAATGTCTCAAGGTGGACATGTGACACAGTCCCACATCCCAGGCAATCGGATGGTACCTCATGTGGAGTCTTTGCCTTGAAAGTATGTTTACTATTCAGAACAGTGTCCTCACCCTCACATTATAATATGACCATTGTTCAGTTAAGACCGTTACTCTAAAACTATAAAGTTATTCACTGACAGCAGATTTATGCCTCTGTAACATCATTTTTTAAGGTAATCATAAAATGTCTTTTTCAGTTTGCAGAAGGACTATTGAATAATGAGACTGTAGATTTTCCTGCTACAAAAGAGGCTACCATCAAACACAGGCTGCAAATTGCTGTCACTCTTCTCCTAGAGACTGGTAAGTAAAAAGCTATAAGGGGATGTTTTGGTCAACAAAAATGTTCCTTATAATTGCTGTTAAACATTTTATGGAGCAATCAGAATTATTCCATACCAACCTATAAAGTATTTGTGTGAAAAACTAAGAATTAAAGATGCATGCTCTGTGTTTTGTTTTGTTTCTAAGATGACCTGACTGACATATGTCACTTCTGTGGATCAGAAGGACCCAAGGCAGATTTGAGTTGGGTAAATAAAACTTAAGAAATGTGAAATGAAATATGTTTTGATATAAAGTTAAGAATTTTATTGTAGTGTCATGTTGGATATTTATATTCTATATCTTCTATTTTACCCAGGACTTACAAACATTACATAATTATTTTATCTCCACATTAATTACCGTATATTAAATATAACATCAATTACACAGAAATGAAAATTTGCAGCCTCTTACTGAATCAAAATAATTTGTTTTCCAGATTCAGTGTGACATTTGTTTTCGGTGGTTCCACCATATGTGTGTTCAAAGCCCACCAATGGAGAAGGCCTTCCTGTGTCCTCAGTGCCGCTGCTAGCCATTTTGGTGCCCTAAGCATAATTCCTTTGTGATGCCCCCCCCCCCCCCCCCTAAAAAAACAACAACACATTTTCATTTAGGGGGGTATCAAAAAATATATAATTTTTTTTTTTTTAAAGTAACACTTTAGTTTAGGGTTTTATAATCACTGTGGTCCCGAATTTGAGGCAGGTTAGTTAGGAGGGTTCGGGGTTTCCCCGAGAAAATTTTGGATTGCTCTGATCTACAGATGTGCATTTTAAGATGTTGTGAAGGCAAAAAAAAAAAAAAAAATTCCATAACAACAGCTTTAAAACCATTTCTCTCCTCATCAGCATCACACTCTTTTTCTCTTTGTTTTTATCTTGCCCTGTCTCTTCCCCTCCTAAAGTTGGCTTTTTTAATTTACTAAAGGCTACAATTTGTATTTTATTTTCAATATGTACACATTCATTATTAATCCTGTGCCTAACATGATGAAATGAAAACGGCTTTGTTCATGTTTCTTGTCCCCTCACAATGACAGTAGCCTAAACTATTACACTAGGCTACTTGTTACATAGGCCTATTTTCAGTTCAAAATGGCGAAATTAGACAAAACTATATTAGTTTGCCTTATTATTTTTTGTCATTCTTGACAGACAACATTTATGACCTAAAAAAACTGTCAAATATATAAAGTTAAGTTTAGCTACTTACATCTTATCTTGCACTTGACCGACTGAAGCGTCGAGTTGCACTGTTAAAATTCGCGCTCAGCGTCTGTGAACATAAAGCCCGCCTACTTTGATTTGATTGGTCATCACAAATAATCTGACATTGACGAGCACTGACAGACCAATGAGGCTCAGATCATAGGCTCAGATGAACACACACACACACACACACACACACACACACACACACACACACACACCCTGTCCTCTGTTTCTGACGTGCTCTCTGCTCGGCGCCGGTGTGCAGATTGAAGATGAAGAACGCGCTGAATCTGATTATAACAATAAGTTTGATGATTGATTTTTCATTAGGCTATTTTTGGTGCCCCCTCCGCACTTGGTGCCCTAAGCAGAGCGCGTGATGCGCGTGGTGGGAGCGGCGGCACTGTGTGTCCTGCTTGTACTCTTTAATTTTGTGTAAATTATTGTTCCGGAGGAATTAATTAATTAAATCTTTTTGACCTTCCAAGTTTGTGTCTTATTATCTTAAAATTATTAAAAACCAACAGACTGATGCGGGGCATTATCTCAATATGCGACGTGCGGGACAAGGGGTGAAAATGCTGTGCGGTCCAGCGCAAAGCGGGACGGGTGCTGCTCACCCTAGTGAAAATACACTTAACTTTTGGAAAGAAGACACTTCTTGACAGCATTATTGTAATTTCCACATAGTAGCCTAGCTATAGTCCATACACGAAATTTCGTTTCACTTGGACCACAGTGCCACAAAGAAGAATTAGAATCAGAATCAGAAAAATATGTGAAGGAATGAGGAAGGAAAGTACAGACATAGTGCAGACATACATGATAATAGAGGCATACATAGGAATTTAATTAAATATATATATATATATATATATATATATATATATATATATATATATATATATATATATATATATATATATATATATATATATATAACACAATAACAATATTAAAAATAAAACTACATTTAAATAATGCAAGATAGTACAGTAATAGAAATGTAGGCCCATATGAATGTACAGATAGGCCCATGTTATTTACAGGTGTCCAGTTTAAGATGCTATAGGCTACAGATGCAGGCAACAATTTTGTGATATTATGTACAACATGACAGTTATGAAAGAGTGTATAGTTATTAGAGTTTTATCTGTTCAGACTGGAGGGCAACAGTTCAGAGAGAGATTGGGCTGTGTGTGTGGGGTCCAAAGTGATTTTCTTAGCCCTTTCATTAACTCTGGAGGTGTAGAGATCTTGGAGGTTGAGCACTATCCGGTGCGGTCGGAGGCCCTACAATTCCCACACCAGAAAGTGATGCAGCTGACTGAAACACTCTCTATAGTATTTCTGTAGAATGTGGTGAGGATGGGTGGTGGGGGCTTTCCTTGCTCTCTTGGCGCAAAAGGAAGTAGGGACGTTGATAGGCCATCATCTGTGGAATATGGAGAGGGGGATACCTTTTATAGCAGGTTTAAATATGGTCTGAAAAAATCTGTATCCCAGTATAAGTTTTGTCAGGAAACAAGAAATGTGTCCATATTCACTGCTGTTATTAGACATGATGTAAAGTATTCACAAAATAAAACACTTGATGATAGGCCATCATCTGTAGATTTTAGAGGGGGGATACATATTTTGGCGGGTCGAAAATACGGTCTGAAAAAATCTGTATCCCAGTATAACTTTTGTCAGGAAACAAGAAATGTTACCATATTCACTGCTGTTATTAGAAATGATATAAATTATTCACAAAATAAAACACTTGATGATAGGCCATCATCTGTAGATTTTAGAGGGGGGATACATATTTTGGCAGGTCGAAAATAAGGTCTGAAAAAATCTGTATCCCAGTATAACTTTTGTCAAGAAACAAGAAATGTTACCATATTCACTGCTGTTATTGGAAATGATGTAAAGTATTCACAAAAAGAAACACTTGATGATAGGCCATCATCTGTAGATTTTAGAGGGGGGATACATATTTTGGCAGGTCGAAAATACGGTCTGAAAAAATCTGTATCCCAGTATAACTTTTGTCAAGAAACAAGAAATGTGTCCATATTCACTGCTGTTATTAGAAATAATGTAAATTATTCACAAAATAAAACACTTGATGATAGGCCATCATCTGTAGATTTTAGAGGGGGGATACATATTTTGGCAGGTCGAAAATAAGGTCTGAAAAAATCTGTATCCCAGTATAACTTTTGTCAGGAAACAAGAAATGTGTCCATATTCACTGCTGTTATTAGACATCATGTAAAGTATTCACAAAATAAAACACTTGATGATAGGCCATCATCTGTAGATTTTAGAGGGGGGATACATATTTTGGCGGGTCGAAAATACGGTCTGAAAAAATCTGTATCCCAGTAAAAGTTTTGTCAGGAAACAAGAAATGTGTCCATATTCACTGCTGTTATTAGACATGATGTAAAGTATTCACAAAATAAAACACTTGATGATAGGCCATCATCTGTAGATTTTAGAGGGGGGATACATATTTTGGCGGGTCGAAAATACGGTCTGAAAAAATCTGTATCCCAGTATAACTTTTGTCAGGAAACAAGAAATGTTACCATATTCACTGCTGTTATTAGAAATGATGTAAATTATTCACAAAATAAAACACTTGATGATAGGCCATCATCTGTAGATTTTAGAGGGGGGATACATATTTTGGCGGGTCGAAAATACGGTCTGAAAAAATCTGTATCCCAGTATAACTTTTGTCAAGAAACAAGAAATGTTACCATATTCACTGCTGTTATTGGAAATGATGTAAAGTATTCACAAAAAGAAACACTTGATGATAGGCCATCATCTGTAGATTTTAGAGGGGGGATACATATTTTGGCGGGTCGAAAATACGGTCTGAAAAAATCTGTATCCCAGTATAACTTTTGTCAAGAAACAAGAAATGTTACCATATTCACTGCTGTTATTGGAAATGATGTAAAGTATTCACAAAAAGAAACACTTGATGATAGGCCATCATCTGTAGATTTTAGAGGGGGGATACATATTTTGGCAGGTCGAAAATACGGTCTGAAAAAATCTGTATCCCAGTATAACTTTTGTCAAGAAACAAGAAATGTGTCCATATTCACTGCTGTTATTAGAAATAATGTAAATTATTCACAAAATAAAACACTTGATGATAGGCCATCATCTGTAGATTTTAGAGGGGGATACATATTTTGGCAGGTCGAAAATAAGGTCTGAAAAAATCTGTATCCCAGTATAACTTTTGTCAGGAAACAAGAAATGTGTCCATATTCACTGCTGTTATTAGACATGATGTAAAGTATTCACAAAATAAAACACTTGATGATAGGCCATCATCTGTAGATTTAGAGGGGGGATACATATTTTGGCGGGTCGAAAATACGGTCTGAAAAAATCTGTATCCCAGTAAAAGTTTTGTCAGGAAACAAGAAATGTGTCCATATTCACTGCTGTTATTAGACATGATGTAAAGTATTCACAAAATAAAACACTTGATGATAGGCCATCATCTGTAGATTTTAGAGGGGGGATACATATTTTGGCGGGTCGAAAATACGGTCTGAAAAAATCTGTATCCCAGTATAACTTTTGTCAGGAAACAAGAAATGTGTCCATATTCACTGCTGTTATTAGACATGATGTAAAGTATTCACAAAATAAAACACTTGATGATAGGCCATCATCTGTAGATTTTAGAGGGGGGATACATATTTTGGCGGGTCGAAAATACGGTCTGAAAAAATCTGTATCCCAGTAAAAGTTTTGTCAGGAAACAAGAAATGTGTCCATATTCACTGCTGTTATTAGACATGATGTAAAGTATTCACAAAATAAAACACTTGATGATAGGCCATCATCTGTAGATTTTAGAGGGGGGATACATATTTTGGCGGGTCGAAAATACGGTCTGAAAAAATCTGTATCCCAGTATAACTTTTGTCAGGAAACAAGAAATGTTACCATATTCACTGCTGTTATTAGAAATGATGTAAATTATTCACAAAATAAAACACTTGATGATAGGCCATCATCTGTAGATTTTAGAGGGGGGATACATATTTTGGCGGGTCGAAAATACGGTCTGAAAAAATCTGTATCCCAGTATAACTTTTGTCAAGAAACAAGAAATGTTACCATATTCACTGCTGTTATTGGAAATGATGTAAAGTATTCACAAAAAGAAACACTTGATGATAGGCCATCATCTGTAGATTTTAGAGGGGGGATACATATTTTGGCAGGTCGAAAATACGGTCTGAAAAAATCTGTATCCCAGTATAACTTTTGTCAAGAAACAAGAAATGTGTCCATATTCACTGCTGTTATTAGAAATAATGTAAATTATTCACAAAATAAAACACTTGATGATAGGCCATCATCTGTAGATTTTAGAGGGGGGATACATATTTTGGCAGGTCGAAAATACGGTCTGAAAAAATCTGTATCCCAGTATAACATTTGTCAGGAAACAAGAAATGTGTCCATATTCACTGCTGTTATTAGACATGATGTAAAGTATTCACAAAAAGAAACACTTGATGATAGGCAATCATCTGTGCAATCACTTTGTGTATGACATTGACCAGCCTACTATTCAAGTGTAATGCGTTATTAAATAATTTTGATAATAATTCACCATGGAAAGAGGAGGGAGAATTCAGAACAATTTAATATCCAAAGGCTGTTTGCTTTATGAGTGAAACGGTATCGTCTTGGTTTTTCAGTAACTACATCTCAATTCAGTGCAATGAAGTTCGATCGTTATAGCCTTCGATTAAATAATTCATTTTGATAGATGAGCCACGTTAGCTATCTTTGCTAGACCTCGTTGATAAAACAACAACAATAGTAAAACTATAACTTAAACAATTCACGTATTATCGTTTCATTTACCTTGGTCAAACCAATGCACACCAGTGATGAATGCGAGCGCGCTCCCGCGACCGGGGATACAATTCCTTTCAGGGGTAAGTACCTTGGCACGACACCGGCTCTATCTGATATCAACATTCAATGAAGATGGACGCCGCAAAGATTGTTGCAGACGAGCTGAACCGTGGCCGTTACAACGAAAATGTTTTGAAGTACTTCTTCGACAAGCCGGATGCTTATGAACACGCGTTCACTGATTCTGAAGACGATCTGAGCGACGATGAAAGTGGCATGATACGACTGAATAATATCCCTAATCTACAACTGAGTGAAGATGAAAACGAGGAAGAATGTATCGGACTGGCGTCAGACGAGTTGGACCGTAAGATATCAGAGGCTATATCGATAGTAACATTTGATGGGGATATAGATAGAGAAATGGGGAAAATCCGTAACTTTGACTGTAAATGTTACACGAGGAGAAAAGAAAACTCTCTGCATGGGAGACAGTCTTGTAGCCAGAAGCTTTCTCCAGACATTATGTACAACATACGGCTGGATTCTTTAGCTGCAGAAAAAGAGTGGCAGGACATGCGAATTATTGGACATTTAGAGGCAAACAGACGCACAGTGCAAACTTCGGAGATGGTTACATCCACAAAGAAGACCCCGACAAAGAGAAAGTGTGCCCGAACGACTTATTTCATTGGAGGCAACGAGATCTGCAAGAATACTTTTCTGTTTCTTATGGGGTGAGTTTCCATAAACAAAGTTTGTCGTTTTTTGCTCATTCTAAGATCACGTACACGTTCTCATGTTTAGCTCAGCTCAGGACTGTCGTTTTAATTGTAACGTTAGCATCATATCACTTGCCAAAACCCCCATTAATATAATGAGCTTTAGGATGGTAATGTGAACTTCTGCTATTAATTTGAATAATGCTTCAATTGCTTGAATTGACTGGTGTTAATGACTTAACTTAGCCCATGTAAACCTGCCTGTTAGCATTCTTGAATTGATTGTGATGCTAATAATTTTAGCCAGTGGTGGAGGAAGTACTACTTTATTCTTACCAAGGATTTACTAATGTAATCGTAAATGTATCAGATTAAATTCCTACTTAAGTAAAAGTGTAAAGTATACGTAGCCGTAAACTGTGCATTATAAATCAAAAGTAAAAGTATTTATGAAAAGTTTAATGTACAGGATATTTTTAATAATTTGACTCGAACCAGGTCTAACCACTAACTGAGGTCTACTAAACCAGGAAGTACAGATACAAACTCTAAAGTAAAAAGTATTCATCATAAAATTTACTTCAGTAAGTAAAAGTACCTATAATTTGTACAATACATTTTGATATAGGTGACAAGATGCCTGTTAGCAAGACCATGATGTTAAACGTTTTTTTCTTTTTCCCCCCTTTTTTTCAGCATTGGCAAAGACACCCTGGCTGATATAGTCAAACACTATGAGGAGAATGGGCAAGACCACGTTTGAGGAAGAAGCACTCACTGCCACGTCCACCAGCCAGGTTCATCAGCCCTGAGGATATCAACAGAGTTGTGGACTTCATAAAAAACTATGCAGAAGACAATGCCATCATGCTGCCTGGCCGACAGCCTGGGCATAAGGATTGGCATGTGAAGTTGCTGCCAACTCATGTGTCCAAGGCGTCAGTGTGGCGTCTCTACGTGAAGTCTGCTAAGGAGCTTGGTATGTGTAAACATTGATTTAGAATTGAGTGCTTATAAAGTGAAATAATGCAGAGCACTATTAGCAATTACAATACAATTAACCATAAGCAATATCTGTTTTTCAGGTGAACGTGCAGTTTGTAAAACCAGCTTCAAAGCACTGTGGAACCGACTTCTCCCTCACATCAAAAGTTGCCGGCCGCGCACAGATCTCTGCTGGCAGTGCCAAAGCAATAATGAGCAGCTGATACGAAGTGCAAACCTCCCAGATGATAGAAAGTCTGAAGCAGTAAAGAAGCAACAAGATCATCTTTCCCTTGTGCAGAAAGAGAGGGCTGTGTACAACGACATGACTGCTGCCTGCAGAAAGACTTGCTCTGGCTCTGACCTGTCTTTTGGACCATCCCTACCAGCAAGCAAGAAGATTAGGATGCATTACAGTTTTGATTTTGCTCAACAGGTAATATTTCACACACATTTACTTCACTTTACTTTATTGATGTCCCTTAAAGGGTGATTTGGTGCATGAGAATAAATAGTGCAAATGCAGAATAGCATCAATATAGTAAGTTTTATCTTTATTAGACAGTTATGAATAGATGCTAATTTAATTTAATCTAATCCAAGTTCCCTCTCTCCCTCTGTCTCCTACAGTTACACTTTCCCTCAAACCCTCTCCAGCCAGGACCAATGTACTTCCTGACCCCACGGAAATGTGGCCTATTTGGTGTTTCATGTGAAGGGCTGCAGAAACAGGTGAATTACCTGATTGATGAAGGCATGTCATCTACTAAGGGAAGCAATGAAGTCATCAGCTACATGCATAATTTCTTCGGCAACTTTGGAGTTGGAGAAACAGAGGTGGATCTTCATTGTGACAACTGCAGTGGGCAGATCAAGAACAACTTCATGCTCTGGTACCTTGCCTGGCGGGTTGGACACAAGCTTCACGATAAAATTGAAATCCACTTCCTTATTGCTGGCCACACCAAGTGTTCCCCTGACTGTGGCTTTGGACTCATCAAGCAAGCCTACATGAAGACAAGAGTCAACACTTTGGCAGACATCGCTGAAGTACTTTAACTTTACTTTGCTTTAATGACTTCAGTGCTGTTTTCTGTTCTGCTTCAATGAAACATTTAACTAAAGATTTTTTTTTCTTCCTCTCTTCTCTTTTTTGTCATCAGGTTGTGGAAAACAGCTCTCCTGTGAGTCACCTCAATATCCCACAGCTTGTTGGAACGGCAGAGGGCAAAGTTTTAGTCCAGACCTTTGACTGGCAGCAGCATCTGACTCGCCACTTCCGTAGACTCCCACAATCAAGAGTTATCAGCACTTCAGGTAATTGAAACTTTCACATTGTTTACATACAATATAACATAGCAACAACATACACATGACAGTTTTTTATAAGAAAATACTTTGCCATGTTTAAAATGTCTTATGTGCTTTTTCTGTCACAGCTTTGACGCCAAGAGACCAGGTGTGGTGCTTGCAAAAAGTCACCGTGATGCACAACCTGTCGAATATCAGCTACTGCGTGACGGAGCAGATTTGCCCCCTATCGACGGTCTTCCTGTCCTGGCCCCACCTGGACTGAAAATTGACAGGCAGACCTATCTATATGAAAAAATCAGGCCATTCTGTGCTGACGAGGCAAGAGACATCACATGCCCAGCGCCAAGGATCACAACACAGAAGAGTCCACAGAAGAGGATGCGAATGTAATTTCATTGGAACTGTGTTCACATAAAGAACTTTTTTTCCATCTGTTTACACATAAAATATTCATTCATACCAAACACACACACACAACAGGGACGGACTGGGACTAAAAAAACGGCCCTGGACTTTGACTAGGCCCGGCCCAAAGCAATCGGCGCGCAGAAACTCGACAACAATAACGCCTGCCATGAGTGTCACAAGACTTTATCTGTGGCTCATGATACTATACCATTCAAATTACCAAATTATAGCTAACAACATATTCTACAATCTATTCCATGCTGTCTTAAAATGAATTTATTACTTAATAATCTTAATTAATGTATGAAGTAATTAATCTTACCTACTGCACAAATAATAATATGTATAATATGAAATGTAACTTCTGTATTCAAAATCTTCAATGTTTGTAAGCATTAACTGTAAAGTTATCAACATTTTTTAAAAATAAAAGCACAACACATTTTTTAAAAAATTCTCTAGAGTTTTTTCTTTTTTTTTTTTCAGTGGACATAAGAGTTGCCTGTTTGCAAACTTTTTTTCCTTTCTTTTATGGCACATTTTCCTGACCTTTTTGCCCCCCCCCCCCCCCCCCGCCCCCCGCCCCCTTGTGCTTTTTGTGCCCTGTGCTTTTTACAGCTTTACATGGGGTATGGCTTATCTAAATGAGAAGTAAATGAGCCCTATTGTCACTCCCACCAGAGAGAGAGGTGAGAACTGGGAGATCTTTTTAAAGGGGGTTTTCTCCGCTTTTAGTTTTTCTGAGTGCCCACCTTCAAATGGGCCCCAACTTCTCAAAATATTATCAGATTTCCTGTGTTAGACATCGTTGGAAAGCTTGGAGACAAAACTTTCCAAAAATCCCCGAATAACTCAAATGCCCCAGAACCGACTTTTTTTTCCCTAGTTTCCGTAACTGGTCACAATTTTTAACACACTTTAAAAAAATTGTAATTTAGTAAATTTTTTTAACAAATATATTTTACAAAAATATACTTGAAGTGAAAGTTCTGTTTATTTTTTATAAGTATACTTATTTGCACTTTTTTTTTGCATATTTTTTAAAAAATATTTTTGCTGGGAAAAAGATTATTGTAACAATG
>CM070820.1:10338370-10481967 GCA_036326025.1 Chrosomus eos
TACTATACAGACTTGAATCTGCATTACCTTCAGCCTGAGGCTTACTCATTTCACTTTTGGTGTGAAAGGGCCTCTACATTTGCACAAAAAAAAAAATAACTTTTTGTTGTTTTTATTTGTTCTTAAAAATAAACAAGAAAGCCAAGCCCAGGTAAGAAAAAGTAATGCAAAAGTAACGTAACACATTAGCTTTGTCCCAATTCAGAGGCTGCATCATTCGAAGGCAGCATTCGAAGGCTGATTTTGTCACTGTGAAAATGAAGGCTGTTCCAAATTTGAATCTTTCTGTTTTTTTTTTACTGGCTCAACCTAAAGCAGAACAAGTGTAGTTATATTCAGAGATTATGTACCTTGTTTTTTTGTTTCTTTGAGCGCTTTGCGATTGCTTAGCGTCTCATTGGTTCTGGACATATGGTATCTGACCAGACTGCTGAGTGCGGTGCACGTGAAGTGGCAGAGAAGTATGTGGAGAGATGATGGGCCCCAGCAAACTTCCATGGCCCATTTCATTGCGGACTGTTCCAGTAAAAGAAAGGGCGAAAATACTCGAAAACTCAAAAAATAGCGGAAAAAAGAAAAGCAAGTCAAGCTTCAATCGTAAATACGATGCCTCATATATTACGCATGGATTTACGGCAACAGGCGATTCTGTAGCACCAAATCCATTGTGTCAATGTGTGTTGTTTGTGGTGAAATACTCTGCAACGAAGCCGTCAAAACTTCAGAGGCACTTAACCACCAAACACCCAACTCTCAAGGACAAAACGGGGGAGTTTTTTGAAAGAAAGAAATGTAAGTTGGACGCTCAGTGGCAAGTTTTGATATCCTCAACATCAGTAAACGTAACTGCAACAAATGCGTCATATCTTGTTTCAAAACGATGCATCTTAAAAGTAAATCTTAAAATTGATGCATTAAAATTGACAACTGGTCCCTGAAATTTTTTTTATGAATATGCTGGTCCCATGGCAAAAAAAAGTTGTGGATCCCTGATTTAATTTACTTAAATATCTAGCAAAACAGCCAGGGATTTTTCTTTCTTTAAAACGTGAACTTAACCACTGCGCGGCTTCATTTGTGGTCTGAGGCAAAACTTGTTCTAATATTTCATTTAGTTTAGGGAGCAAATAGCAGACAACTGAGTTTATTAAAATGATGGACGAAAATGAGTATTTATTTACCGAGGCCAAAAACTCTGCCAGCGTTGCTTGGAGGTAAAGCAACGACCCATTTGTAATATTTTCACTAGACTCTCCTGTGTATAATAACAAGTAGCCCTCAACCTATACAAAGCCCACAACAATAAGACAACCAGATAAGGCAAGATAAGGTTGTTTTTGTAGTGCTGTCAAGCAAGTTTTTACCAAATTTGAGTATCCAGAAATATGATTTCTGGAGTATTTTATTATGCATGTACTGCTGTCTATTTCTAATCTTCTTAAAAGTGCACCCCTGTCTTAATATTTGTCATAAGTCTTTTCTTTTTTCTCTTGTTTTTGCTACTTTGTCGTGGTTTGTCCTTCTGGATGAGGTGTTGGGACATTCCAACAACCCCTCTGTCCTCATTGCCACCATCCCTGAGGACACACCAGGTCCAAGTTCAGCAGTGGATTACCAATATGAGTCGTCGTCAGCACCAGCACCAGCAAGAGAAAATGAGACAGAGCGGACGAGCTAGTTGAGCTATTTGACATGAAGTTTCAGAGAGACAGGAGAGGAGATCACAGGAGAGCAGGGAGAGAATGGACAGATTATTTTCTCTTCTTGAGAGATTAGTAGAGAAATACAATTTTGGTTATGTAAATTAACATTTGTAAATGAAACAAAATCATTGAAAATGAAATATATATATTGTAAATTGTAAATTAACAGTAACTAAACCAGATTGGGGAAAAAATTATATTTTTATGCACACTTTTATTCAGCTGAGCAGGGAGACCTTAGTGGTGCTGCTGGACCTGGATGGGCTGCCACAATAGAGACCCTGGTAAGGCCTCTGCCAGTAGGACATCCTCTGGGATGCTCTCCAGAGTGTCCATACATTCAACTGCCTAAAATGTGTTAAATGTTCACCTTGGTACATTTATGTACATAATATAGAGAAAAACTATATAGAATCACATGTTGTTAACATATGTCAACATTTGAACCTTTATTGTATTTGTGTATCATTAGAGACATTCGATTATTCTAGTAAATTGAAACCCAATACATTTAAAGGTGTAATCTGGAAAAAAAAATTTCGAAATAAAATATGTTGTCACTGGCGCGCAATGAATTCTGGGGTAGGCAAAGCCGCGAATGGTCCATCTGTTGCATCCTTCATTTCACTGCAAACAAAGGCCCTGGGGCACGGGAAGATGTTTTAGGTTGGGGGTGCTGGACTTTTTTGGGGGGTGCGTGTATGTTATAAAAAACATATTTTAACATATAAATACCACTTTTTTCTGCAGGGTTCAAAGAAGAGACAATACGTTTTATAAAGTTAAGAGCAGAGAAGGAACACACAAAGCATATTTCATTTCATTATTATAAGCATATTTAAGTTCATTGTACAATTAATATTTATTTGCTAATATTAAAAGCAATTATGTCACTGTTGTCACTGCCTAGTGTTGTCATGGTAACGTTCCAGGTGAAGCTAATGAGGAAATTACGTTGGCTTTTATTGCTCCCTTCCTCTAAGTGCATTCCAAACGGCTTCATTATGACACTCAAGTGCCAAGTGTCAAGGGCTCTAGCCTTCAGAGTGTGTAGGGCACAGGGGAGCATCCCAATGTCTATAGGTACTGTATATCCTTCACTGCCTATGATTCTGCTCCATTCTGTAAAAATTACATCTGAAAGTTGAGTAGATGGTCAGTTTGTGTAAATGTACATTTTTTATCAAGTTTTTTGACTTTTGATGTATTTTCTAGCAATAATTATTGTAGTAATTACATATTCGCTTAGTTATCATCACCAAAGCTCTCTCTATTTCGTTGTAGATCTTTAAAGTGCTATGCTGCCTCAGAAGTCTGTCCGAAATCAGTTTCTTGAGGTGCCTTCATGAAATTCATAATTGATCTGTGTATTTGTGTCTTTCCTCTGAAAATCTAATCTGATGTGTTTGCATTGCAATTCTCACAGCTTGCCACGTTATAATGTGACTACATTTAATTTTCTATTTCTCCAGACTCAATTTCAGTTCAGATTAGCATATAAAGAATCACTGATGCATGTTTATTTTGCTAAGATTGCTTGGGGAATCTGGTGCTGCAAAAATGTTGACATTACAAGGTGGATTCTCTCAGGATTCACTACATAAGTTAAATTAGCCAGTACATTTAGGTAGGTAGTCTGGCCCTGTGGATTTTAGAAAATAAACTCTCTAAAACACTTCACATTCTCACTGGTTTATTTAATTTGTCTACTTTAAATTTCCAGCAGTGGACATACATCCATAAGATGAGAATGCTGTTATTTTTTGTCTGTTTTCTTCATGAAATATCACAAATTAATGTTTGATGTTTACCATTTTAATAACATGGCAAACATCAAAGATATGTTTAATATTTAAATACTTAACATTATTTAAATATTCTATTTGTTGTTTTATTTTGTAAAAGTGCCAATAGTTGAAAAAGTATTACTAATGTCAGTATAGGGCATTAATGGGTTCCCTTTCCTAGGATGGAAAATTATCCGGGACTATCACATAGATCAGTGGTTCTCAACTGGGTTTGCTTCATGACCCCAATTTAAAATTGTATCAATGGCAACCCAATGCACTATCCCAACTACTAACTCTTATTTAATTTATAAATGTTCCTAGTCTTATTGTGAATAATTAATCTGTGCCTTTTAAATCAAGAAAGAAAAACCTTTGTAATCTTAAATCAAAACTGAGTCATTTGCATAAGCATTTATTCTTATGATATATCTTGTTTCACTTGAAAATATTACATTATGGAAGTAAAAATGGGTTGCAAAGGGCAAAGCATAATGACTGTAGCAAGATTGGACAATATATAGTTTTGATGGCCAGGATATGATGACAACTTCAGATTATCAGATCTCATTAATAATGGCATTATTAATTAAAAAACAGTCTGCGTAGTCTAAAAAAGCATAGTATGAAATGTAAGTTCAAACTACACAAAGATCTGAATAAAACAAGATTTTGATCTATTCATAAAACATTACGTTGAAATCCAAAAATGTTTTACCAGAACCTATTCCACTCTGTCGCTTAACAAAATGGGGAAATCTCAAATTTAAGGTGGTAGTAAAAGTTGGTTTAAACAACTGTCCAGATGCTAGTCATTTATGAGAGCCATATGAATTACTGCTCTGTTGTAGTTTATGGCAGTGACATTGAATTTATGCTTTAATCTTCATCTTTACAACTGCTTTTGGAATAAAAGAAAGTTGAGTTATACGTCTTGTTTTTCCACTCAGTGCTCAATGTTGACAGTCGGATTGAACTGTATAACAACCTAAATACAGATATTTTGGGCTTAAATGAATTTCATGATGAAAGGATCCCTTAAATGAAATTACATAAAATAGCCCACTCCCCATGAGGATACCTTTGAAAGCTTGTTTAGGAAATTATCATAAATTGTTTCATTAGATCATCTTCCACAGACATTTCATTGTAATTAATCAATTACGCATTCTCACCCCAAGGCGTCATCTAACTGACAATTTTGACCATGCTTCAATATTCGACGCTAAAGGTACCCTTTAGCGTCAGTTAGTTGACGCGATCCCAGGGCGTCATCTAACTGACGCTAAGGGTAACGCGTCAGTTAGATGACGCGGGTAGGTTTAGGTCTGGGTAGAAGGGCGTCATCTAACTGACGCTAAGGGTAACGCGTCAGTTAGATGACGCCCTGGGATCGCGTCAACTAACTGACGCTAAAGGGTACCTTTAGCGTCGAATATTGAAGCATGGTCAAACTGATTCCCAAGGCGTCAGTTAGATGACGCCTTGGGGTGAGAATGGGCTGGACCCTGAACAGCCAAGGAACAACCAACATAGGAATGTGACCTGAATGTGCCTGTACAGTTCTATGTGATGTGTAGCAATTGCGGCAATTTTGACGTGAACTGTTTGTATATCACAAGGTCTGCGAGTGCAGCATCAGGAGAAACACTGCTAATGTTTGTCATGTGTAAGTTATGCTTGCACTAGCAATAAACACACAGGAACACTGGGTTTTAATGTTTTATTCAGCTTTTTGAGTTCAACAAAGGTTCAAGTGATAAGAGTTAGTAGAGATGTGGGGTGTGAGCATCTGCACTTAAGATAAGCGCTCCAAGGTGATTCAGTTATTACCTTCTGCAAAATCACCCGATATAGAGGTTGTGTTAATAGTCTGTAGGCGTTTATTGATATGGACAGTCAATCCCTAGGTCAGAATTAAGCAACATGTAAGAAATATAAAACCTCAAACATCTCCAGTGATGGCTACATTTTAAAATTATATTTTTGCTCTGGTTTACTCAGAGGTATATATTTGTATATATTCCCTACCTAGAGTTATGTTGCAAGTTCCAAGTAACTCATTAGCAGTAGTAGACATTAATTCTTCTTCTTAAAGGAATATCGCAGAATAGGAATTACCTAGAAAATTTCATTCCATGAATCGGTCAAATAAATAGATTTAATCTCAATCTCTGTGGAATTCATTTGTTATAGAACCGAGGCAGCATGGAGCTTAGAGTCAATAAAAACCTAATAGTTATTCAAACAAACATGCTACAGCCTTTTCCCAATAAATGGACCACTCTTGTTCAATTATTCTTAGATTTCTCGGCATGAAATTGTGTTGTCTGGACCCATGAAAGGCAGAGCAATTGATTTTTGTTGTCATTTTTTGTCAAGATGTTCTTTTCCAAATAGTTATGGGAATTTTAAAATGGTTACAGTACAGTACAATTGACCTTTTAGGAAAGAACGTCTCGGTTACATTTGTAACCCTCGTTCCCTGAGTACAGGGAACGGAGACGTGTCGTCGGGGGAGTTCCCTGACGAATTGGGATCACGCTAGGGAGACCAATCGACTTCGAGTGAAACTAAAACGAGCCAATGAAAATTGGCATGCAAGATTTGCATTCCGCGACCCGCCTACCAGTGCGGGTATAAAAGCCGGAAGCAAACGCATCCAAAATGCTTTTTCGCTGAGGAGCCGAACAGTGTCCAGTCCTCCGCGAAGGTACAGCAACGTGGCGAGGGGACGACACGTCTCCGTTCCCTGTACTCAGGGAACGAGGGTTACAAATGTAACCGAGACGTTCCCTTTCGTCCTGGGAACTCCGACGTGTCGTCGGGGGAGTTCCCTGACGAATTGGGATCCCTACAAACACGCCATGGTGCTGACCCCTTCCAGCGCCCAGCTAAGCTACCCTGCAGCAGTTTCTTGAACAAGATGCGGGAGCTAGCTAGGGAAAAATCACACTGCTGTTCCGCGAGACCCACTCAGTGGATTTGGATAACACTGGGAAAGCGTGCCCAACCCGTAGGAGGGAACGCTACGGAGCCCCTGCCCGCCCGAAGGGAGGCACTGGAATACACGTATGTACTAACCCGTGGGGTAGTGAAACATACGGAAGTCCTTGAGGTAGTCCCAGCCCGAGGGGTGGGAGCGTACTCAGCAAGGACGACAGAGGGATCTGTCGAGAGGAAGACACGGAGCTAACCCGGAGGGTAGCTAGAACGTGGAAAAAATGGGTCACCGAAGGGACCACTGTTAAGGCCACCCAGTCTAATAGCAACTCCTACGAGAGGTAATAGACCTGGCACCGGCGATCCGCCTCGCCTGATGCCGAAGGGGTGATGGAGGAACTCACGAGGTTAGCCGTATGTTGGGGAACCAACGGAGTAAAAGACGCACGTATCCGGCCCACGGGGCGGGAATGGCGTAGCAAGCCGACATAACCTAATTCCTCGCGCTACCGGCCGTAGCGAGTACACGGGAGGAAGCAGGTTCAACACGAAGGCTATAAAACCTAGCGAACGTGTTAGGTGTCGCCCAGCCCGCAGCTCTACAGATGTCTGTCAGCGAGGCGCCTTGCGCCAAAGCCCAGGAGGAGGCAACACTCCTAGTAGAGTGTGCCGTCAACCTAGGTGGGCAAGGCACGCCCTGGGACTCATAAGCCCGGGCGATAGCATCCACTAGCCAGTGGGACAACCTCTGCTTGGAGACAGCCTTCCCCTTCTGCTGGCCTCCGTAACAAACAAAGAGCTGATCTGAGGTCCTGAAGCTTTGCGTTCTGTCCACGTAACAGCGCAGAGCGCGGACGGGACAGAGAAAAGCTAGGGCTGGGTCTGCCTCCTCCAGGGGCAGCGCTTGCAGGTTCACTACCTGATCCACAAACGGGGTGGTAGGAACCTTGGGCACGTATCCGAGCCGGGGTCTCAACACAGCGTGAGAAAGGCCCGGTCCGAACTCTAGGCACGATTCGTCGACCGAAAATGCCTGCAGATCCCCTACCCTCTTAAAAGAAGCCAAAGCCAACAGGAGAGCTGTCTTCATAGACAAGATATTCAACTCGACTGAAGGCAAGGGCTCGAACGGGGGCCTCTGAAGTGCACTAAGCACTAGAGTCAAGTCCCAAGAGGGTAAGGGGTGCACACTACGAGGTGGATTCAGCCTCCTGGCACCCTTAAGGAATCTGATGATCAGGTCGTGCTTTCCCAATGACTTACCTTCTACTGCATCGTGATGAGCGGCTATTGCGGCAACATACACTTTGAGGGTGGAGGGAGACAGCCTTCGCTCCAACCCATCTTGCAGAAAGGAAAGCACGACTCTCATCGGGCAAGTTCGGGGGTCTTCCCGGTGGGAAGAACACCACTCGACGAACAGGTTCCACTTCAACGCATAGAGGCGCCTCGTAGAGGGGGCTCTGGCGGAAGTGATGGTGTCTACCACACCCTGCGGTAGGCCACCTAGAACCTCCGCGTCCCGTCCAGGGACCACACATGGAGTCTCCAGAGGTCTGGACGCGGGTGCCACAAGGTGCCCCGTCTCTGGGAAAGGAGGTCCTTCCTCAGAGGAATCGGCCAAGGAGGGGCTGTCGCGAGGAGCATGAGTTCCGCGAACCAAGTCCGGTTGGGCCAATACGGCGCAACGAGCAGGACCTGCTCCTCGTCCTCCCTGACTTTGCACAAAATCTGTGCAAGAAGGCTCACTGGGGGAAACGCATACTTGCGAAGACCCAGGGGCCAGCTGTGCGCCAGTGCATCCGTGCCGAGAGAACCCTCGGTCAGGGAGTAAAACAACCGGCAATGAGTCGTGTCCGGAGAGGCAAACAGGTCTACCTGAGCGGCTCCGAAGACTTCCCATATCAGCTGAACCGACTGGGGGTGGAGTCGCCATTCTCCCGGAAGAGGTGGCTGCCGTGAAAGCTCGTCGGCTGTACGGTTGAGCACACCAGGGATGTGAATGGCTCGAAGCGACCTCAGATGCTTCTGACTCCACAGGAGGAGATGGCGGGCGAGTCGCGACATACGACGGGAGCGTAGACCACCCTGACGGTTGATGTACGCAACGGTCGCAGTGCTGTCCGTACGACCAGTACGTGCTTGTGTAAAAGCAGCCCCTTGAGGCGCGACAAGGCTAAGCGTACTGCTTGCAACTCTAGGCAGTTGATGTGCCAATGCAGTTGAGGCCCCGTCCACAGACCTGAAACTGCATGCCCGTTGTACGTGGCCCCCCATCCGTTGGCAGAGGCATCTGTGAAAACCACAGCATGCCTGGAGACCTGGACTAAGGGCACTCCGGCCCGTAGAAACGCAGGGTCTGACCAAGGACTGAAGGTTTGGCGACAGTGCGGGGTAATGTTGACCCGGAACGTGCCGCTCTGCCACGCCCATCTCGGGACTCGATCGTGAAGCCAGCGCTGAAGCGGTCTCATATGGAGCAGACCGAGCGGCGTCACCGCGGCTGCGGCTGCCATATGCCCCAGGAGCCTCTGAAACTGTTTCAGTGGGACCGCTGACCTGCCTTGAAAGGACTTGAGGCAGTTGAGCACTGACTGGACGCGCTCCTCGGTGAGGCGCGCAGTCTGAGCGACCGAGTCCAACTCCATACCGAGATAAGAGATCCTCTGCACTGGGCAGAGTTTGCTCTTGTCCCAGTTGACCTGAAGACCCAAACGGCTGAGGTGCTGGAGCACCAGGTCCCTGTGTTCGCACAACAGATCTCGCGAGTGAGCTATTATGAGCCAGTCGTCGAGATAGTTGAGAATGCGAACGCCATGTTCTCTCATGGGAACAATGGCCGCCTCCGCGACTTTCGTGAAGACGCGGGGCGAGAGGGCCAGGCCGAAGGGTAAGACTTTGTACTGGTATGCTCGACCTTCGAACGCGAACCGAAGAAAAGGTCGGTGTCGAAGGAGAATCGAGACATGAAAGTACGCGTCCTTCAGGTCGATCGCTGCAAACCAATCCCGGGGACGGATGCACTCGAAGATGCGTTTCTGCGTGAGCATTTTGAACGGGAGCTTGTGCAGGGCCCGATTCAAAACTCGCAGGTCCAGGATTGGTCGTAACCCCCCGCCTTTCTTGGGTACAATGAAGTAAGGGCTGTAAAACCCCGACCTCATCTCGGCTGGAGGGACCGGCTCGATCGCGTCCTTCGCCAGCAGGACGTCGATCTCCTTCCTCAGGACAGGGGCATCGACACTCCGCACCCGGGTGAAGTGGACGCCTCTGAACCTGGGAGGCCGGCGGGCAAACTGAATTGCATAGCCGAGCCGGATAGTGCGGGTGAGCCAGCGGGACGGCCTCGGAAGCGCTAGCCAGGCTTCGAGGAACCGTGCCAAGGAGCCCACTCGGACCACCGGCGTACCCGCGGAGGGGCAGCGAGGTGGAAGACAGGGACCGGACTCCGGAGGCATTACTGCGGCCGAGAGAGAGGTCTGAGTGTGCGAGGCAACACTTACCTGTTTCCACGGAGGCGAAGGAAGGAGGGGAAACGAGGAACGAGGCTCGGGGGCGTCGAATCCAGGTTTCCGCGCCTCCTTGCCCAGCGGGAGACGAGAGCGACGAGGCCGAGGCGGCGTAGCTGTCATCTGAGCGCTGGGGAGAGGGGAACGAGAGCGGCGAGGCAACGAGGCGGCGCACACTGTCATTCTGACCCCCTCGGATGGGGGAGACTGAGAAGTCAGTCTCGACCGAGATAGACCCAGAGGAATTGGAAACTGCTCTTTTATTGATAAAGTGGGTACCGCTGAAGGAAGCGGCGGAAGAAAAAACAAAACGAAACAAAGGATTCTCCACCCGGCCCTCCTCCGGGGGAAGGAGGGGTGCAGTAGCACCCTCCTGAAGAGCAGCAGTCAGGTCCTCTGGGCCGCCCGTCTCAGGGCCGCTTACCTCTCCTCTTACCAGGGGGTTTCGACGAGCCCGGGCGGGCTGGGCACCTCTCTTGCGGCCGGCCGGCTGCTGCCTAGGAGGCTGCTGCTTAGGCGGAGCAGGGGCGGAGGCGGCGGCAGGAGGGCGCCCTCGGCGACGAGCAGCGCGAGGTGGAGCCGGAGGGGACGGGCCAGCAGCAGCCTGTCTCCGGGGCATGATGTGCTTGATCACCTCGGACTGCTTCTGGGCGGCGGAGAACTGTTGGGCGTAGTCCTCGACCGCGTCGCCGAATAGGCCACCCTGGGAAATGGGGGAGTTCAGAAACCTGGACTTGTCTGACTCCGTCATATCGGCCAGGGTGAGCCAGAGATGTCGCTCCTGGACCACGAGTGTGGACATCGCTCGGCCCAGGGAACGCGCGGTGACTTTCGTCGCCCGGAGGGCAAGGTCCGTCGCCGTGCGCAGCTCTTGGAGCAAACCTGGGTCGGTACCACCCTCCTGCATGTCGCAAAGCGCTCTCGCCTGATGGACCTGGAGGAGCGCCATGGCATGCAGGGCAGAAGCAGCTTCTCCACACGCACTATAGGCCTTACCGGTCAGACCGGAGGAGAACCTACAGGCGCGAGAGGGGAGAGTAGGGTCACCCCTCCAGGTGGAAGCGGATTTAGGGCACAGCTGTAAAGCAACCGACCGCTCCACCGGGGGAATCCCTCATAACCCTTCACTGCCCCGCCATCGAGGGTGGTAAGGGAGGAGGAGGGAGTCGACCTATGTCGGGCCGCCAGAGGGGCCTTCCATGATTTCGTCACCTCCTCATGCACTTCCGGGAAGAAAGGCACCGGGGCGGGGCGCTGAGAACCAGCACGGGCCGCCCCGAGAAACCAATCATCGAGCCGCGAAGGTTCGGGACACGGTGGAGGGTTCCACACGAGCCCTACGCTTGCGGCCGCCCGGGAAAGCATAGCGGCCATTTCCGGGTCCGGCTCGGACAACGCTACCACACCAGAAGGGGGCAACGCAGCCAAGTCGTCATTCCCAGAAGATGACCGCTCTCCCTCCGATGCAGCGATCGACATCTGATCCTCCGGCGGAGCCCCGAAGGAAACGACCGGGACCATACGAGATGGCCCAGCGCGCTCCTCCAAGGGCTCCAATGGCAGCAGTGTGCAGGAGTGAGGGGTCCGTGGGGGTCTTTCACCCGGCGGATTATTCCTCACTGTAACCCTCAGACCACCAATGGGATTAACCGAAGTAGCCGGCTTCTGAAATGAACCAGAAGACGAACTAGATCGGGGAATCTCCAAAGGGACTCCCCCTCGTGAGAGGGATCTTAGTCTCGATCTTAACACTGCGACGGTCATATTCCCGCAATGGGAACATGACTCGTTCACGAAAGCTGCCTCAGCGTGCGCGAGGCCCAAGCACGAGAGACAGCGATCATGACCATCAACCGGAGGCAGAATCTGACCGCATCCAGAAACACACGGATGAAACGTCATCCTTAAAAGGACGCGATCTTCACCCGTGTTGCTCTTTCAGAGAAATACTCTTTAGTTGTGCTGAAGCACACAGGGATCAACGCGGCAACACAGCGGGGAAACTGCAAGCCCACTGTGTGCACTCAACCGAATACCAGCTGTTAAAACAGCTCTTTGTAAACACAGCGCGTGTAGTAACAAACAGGCAGACGGGAGATCGCGAAGACCGCTGAAGCGCCGTCACACCAGCACAGAGAGATCTCAGGAAACAGCAGACTCGTTGAGCGTTCAGAAAGCACAATCCTAAGCTCATAACACTCAGAGGACACAACTGGTCGGCTCCGAAGCAAAAAGCATTTTGGATGCGTTTGCTTCCGGCTTTTATACCCGCACTGGTAGGCGGGTCGCGGAATGCAAATCTTGCATGCCAATTTTCATTGGCTCGTTTTAGTTTCACTCGAAGTCGATTGGTCTCCCTAGCGTGATCCCAATTCGTCAGGGAACTCCCCCGACGACACGTCGGAGTTCCCAGGACGAAAGGGAACTGAAGACAGCGAAAGAGCAATTGTGTGATGTATTAACCTTTTAATTTTTTTGTCAGTGCCATTCATGTAAACAACTATGCACAAGAGTTATTAATCAGGAAAGCAAACATGTGGGCTGGCTCCTTTTGTCACTTGTTCTTTTCTGAACATGAACCACTTCAGTCAACAATAAAGTTTTTACAGTTCTATATTTTTTTTACCCTTCGCCTTACGAAAGGGGGGGGGGGGGGGGGGTCACTTTAATTTTCGATATCGTTTAGTTTGCTTGTCTTTGTTCCTATGTTCACACATCATACTTGTAATGGTCATTATGTTAATAATTAGAGCACACCTGTTTTGCATTAAGTTTGCTTGGCTGTGTATTTAAGTCCTTCAGTTCTCTCCATTCATTTTCTAATGTTGAACGTGTTTCAGTACATGCTGTTTCTTTGTTTCGTCCCATACTGTTGAATTAAAAGTTAATGCTATTATGAATCAATCATTTATTTATAAAGCTCTTTAAAAACTATGCAAAACTAAATAATGCATACCAAAGTGCTGTACAAGAAAATATACATTTCATACACAAAGAATGAAAATTAAAAATATAAAAATAATAATAATAAATAAGTGAATACAATACAAATAGGTCTCAAGATGTGATTTGATCATCTGTACAAAAGTTGAAGAACACACAGAAAAAGGAAGATCATTCCATGGTCTAGGAGCCACAACTGAAAATACACAATCACCTCTACACTATGTGGAATCTTAAGCAAAATCTGTGAGTTCAACCATAGTGATCTTGTGGAGGACTGAATGTTTAAAAGATCCCAGATATAGCAAAATCATGGATGGTTTTAAAAGGGAATAACTCAAGTCATTGTTTAATCAGTAGCTAGTGGAGAGAGGCCACAATTGGAGTTATATGGTCTCTCTTCTTAGTATTTGTCAGCAGTCTGGCCACAGCAATTTGAACTAGTTGTAACCTCGACAAGGATGACTGACAAACCCCTGCATATAACGCATTACAGTCCAATCGTGAGCATATATAACATTAAGATCATTCTTCGATAAAACTAACTTCCATTTTGCAAACCTCTTCAATTGAAAGAAACTATTTGTATGAAGGTCAAGTCAAATAAAATGAGAATCAAAAGCTATGCCTATTAGTAGCATGACTTTTTTCAAAAGATGAAAACTGCCCCAAGCTCTTTCCTGTAGTACACAACATGCTTATCCTCCCAAAAAGTACAGTTTCAGTCTTTTTATTATTTAGCATTGTCAAGGTAGAGACCGGGTTTCTTTAATAAAGCCCATTATGTGTAAATGCGGATGTTTTAAACTTACACATACAACACTTAGCCAAATTTTTGTTCATAATTGATCAAATATATGGACCAATAGTTTCAAAATCTTTAATTAAAATACTTGTTGGGATCACATAATTTACAGATGAAGTAACTTGTAAGGTACCCATGATCTCTGTGTTCTCAGAAAGCATCATCTTAAAGGCTCTAAACAAGCCAGAGGGAGCAAAAACAACTGCAGGATCTAACTTCACTTGTGTGATCACAGAGAGAATACCATTTATTTTATCAATAAAAATAAAAAAATCTCTCACAATTTGCAACTGAAGACCCAAGACAAACCAAGTGAAATGTAGTTAATGGTATGGCTGGTGAGAGTATTTTACACTGGCTATGTTTATATGTATATATACCAAATAATCTTTTAGTAATCGGATTGACGGCTCAATCGGATTGAAAAGCCTTCATGTAAACACCTTAATCGATCCGAATGAAATTTCGATCGTATTAAAAGGGGTGGTTTATTCCTTTTCTAATCTGACCGAGAGAACATGTAAACACTTAATCGGATTGAAAACCACAACTGAAAGGACTGTGCATGTGCAATGACGTTGAAATAGCGTAATGACGTATGACGCTGTTCTTCCTGTTGAATAAAGTGTCATATAAATGACACTTTTTATACACATCCTATAATTCTCCTTTCACTCCGAGTCTGTGAAGTGGAGCAGGACAACGTTCCACCAGTCCTTGTTTCGAATTCTCATCCACAGGCGACTGGTTTTGGGTGCAGGGAGGGGCATTTTTACTGCGTGATAAATAGAAGCAGTACGGCACAACGGTTCATGCTCATTATCTCCAAATTATGATCAGAAATGGAGAAAATTATGCAAATTATGACCAGAAATGGATAAATATTAAGTCTGCTGTTTAAAACAAATAAAGGACCAATGTTGGAGAATGGTTATTATGTGCAGACAGCAGGAAACTCTGTATATTCGTGCAGTGTTCGCAGTGATGTAGTGGTGCCTGCGAAGTGGGTATACTCTTAATTTATGCCCCCAATTTTTTTTTTAAGCGGCAAAGGATAAACGCTCTGTGTTATAAACAGTGACATGTAAGACTAGTCTTGCATATTAGTATTGAATATGCAAGACTATATAATATAGAATATAATTAATAGAATAGATGGGCCGTACACAGGGCCGTACACAGGGTTTTATAAATAAATGATAAATTTTCCTGGTCTCGACATGAGCATTTTAAGGTGTTTTGAAGGCCAAAAAAATCAACAACAGTAGCTTTAAAAGCATCTCGGTGGACAGTAGCATGAAGTATTTGATCGGTTTAAATGTCGCAATGAATGATCCACTCCACAAAATGGAAATGCAGAATGTTTATGCTTATTGTTGACAATGCACAATCACATATTCATAACGGGAATGGCCTTGAATAAGAAATTATTCAAGGATTATTTTGCATAGATGTTACATTTCAAACAAACGCAAATGACTTCTGTGTCCAGAGACATATGAGCAATGAGCATCAAAGATCAGTTTCAGCTTCTTTTTCTTTCCTAAATTAATCAGTGTTTTTGGACTAATCTGTTCATTTAGGCCATGTCCACACGGACACGGTTATTTTTATAACCGGAGTTTTTCCTCCAGCGTTTAAAAAAAAAAATCCCGTCCACATGAAAATGCAAAAACACGCTATCAAGCGCGGTCAAGAGCATGCCACGCCAGCAGGCTCGCCTAATAACCCTAACCGTAAAGCCACGTTGGCCAATCAGAAGCCTAACAAAAAGTTATTACCGGTTCCGGTAGGCGCAAATCTGACGCACGCTCTGACGTCGCAAGGCAAAAACTCCGGTTTCACTGTCTACACGACAACACGTAACCGGCGTTTCTGAAAGTACTCACCCTCAGCAGGGGTTTTCAAAAATGTTCGGTTTCAGTGCGTTTTCGTGTGGACGAACGGCCGAACCGCGTTAAAAAAGTCCCGGTTTTAAAAATACCCGTGTCCGTGTGGACGGGGCCTTAATCAATGCTTCAATTGCTCACTCATAAAGATAGTCACTTGTCGCCGCCTTCTGGCCTAATGATGCAAGTTGCGCAAACACAGACAAGCGGAGTGAAACAACACATTCGAGGTAACGTTATACAAGTATATTTATACAACAATAATTGGAATATATTTAATAGGGTGCTTGTGTTGTTAAATTGAGCTAAAATAAAAATAAAATAATAATTAAAATAATTTCCACTGTCTTTGATCACACTGATTATTTCTGTCGGTCATTTAAAACTTCTATCGAAAAAAACAGCTACCCGCACTGTATGATCGTTAACTGAAGTGAAGCGTTGCTTTGGGATTCGTGCTCGGCTGGCGCTTCTGTGAACAAAAATCCCACTTGCTTTGATTGGTCTCAAACATTTCGACATTGACGAGCGGGTGTGTGTGTGCTGAAGCAGATCAGATGAGAAGGTCAGTTATCGTCGCGATGAGCGAATCATTGCAGCACCAAATTAGAGATAATATTAGGGAATTATTTCATTATATAGCCTACACTTAAAAAATTCACATTTTTATTCACATGAGTTTGGATTAGCTACTAAATGATGCGCATCAGAGGGGATTTAGAAGTGGGTATACGCAATGCCGACTGAAAAAGAAGTGGGTATACGGCGTATACCTGCGTATACCCTGCACTACACCACTGAGTGTGCGCATGTCAAAAAATCTATTCAGATTTGAAGCTTGTCACCTATAAACACGCACATCAACCTGATCACATTTAGAGTTTGTGTAAACAATACGTTCGGATTCATCAATCGGACTGAATTCAGTTTACCAGATCTGCCGATGAGAAAGTACTTAGCATATTCTTGTCAGCTTTTCCCAATGTTTGTAAACATTGACAACAGATCGCCTTGTCGACTCCCCAGTTTGTGACAAAGGAAATTCCTTCCTCACTTGAACATGGACCCCTGCACATGTACCTTGTCTCCTGGTGCTATGGTGTTTCTTCTTTCTCTTTGGTTGGTTTGGCGGACACCAAAACTGTGATTGTTAGGTCAGCGAATGCCAAGAATATCCATCAACTTTAGCACTCCGATCTCCGTAATTTACAACAGATGCTCGGAGATCCAACAAAGTTTGATCATCATAAGTTAGTCGTGTACCAACAGAGAAAGACCCGAAACACAGACACAGGATAATAATAATACTAAATCCAATGAAGGAACGAAGGCCAGCCAACACATACATAGGCTCCAATTTCTTTAAACCTATCTCTTCATAATCCTTTGCGGACAAACCCATGACAGTTGTAGGTCAGATTTGACAGAGTATTTCTCTTTTCATAATATATTCTCAGTCAGGGTAAGAAAGGGACCCCACGTTTTCATAAAGCTCATGACGTCCTGAGGCTCTGAATATCTCGCGTTCATAACATGCAATATTCAACATGAGCTCTATCCATTCATCATACGAGGAAGGCGTGCCTGACATCCAATGTCTCAGAATGACTCTACATCCATAAACCATATCTAAACTACACCATAGCATCTGTTGCCGAGGCATATGCATATCTTCCGGGATAATACCCAACATACACAGAGCAGGGTTCTTGTATAATAACAGAATAAGAGTCTTATGAACAAATTGTAAAATTTTCGACAACAATTCCTCCACTTTGTCACATTCATAAAACATATGAACACTGTTCCTGTAACCTTGTTACACTGCTAACATAGTGCATTATTTCTTAGTTTAAGTCTAGCCAATCTGCTTGGAGTCCAGTAGAATCTGTTAACTTTTTTAAAATAGTTTTCAGGGTGATAATCTGAACGGCAAGACAGTCCAAGCAGGAAAGCAGGTACTGAGAGAGAATCCAGACTCCAAAACCAGAACCAGATCAGATGGTCAAAACCAGGAAATCTGTCCAAGACCGGAGAGTTCTGGGGGGCAAACTGCAACACAACTGGACAGAAGAAAAAAACGTAAGAACCAACCCCCCCCCCCAAATTTAGCACAATTATGTGAAAAGAGGCTGGAAACGCAATACTCACTGACAGAGAAATGGAAAGGCGATAATAAGCTGCACTGATTGCAGAGCTGGATCAACTGTGTGTGGTTCCATGTGGAAGAGACAGTAACAAAACAAGAGAAAAGAAAACTAAAGGAGCAATAAAACAGTCCTGACATGTACGGATAGACATGGAATCTGTATATTCGATCATCCTGTTTTACAGTTACTCCTCTTTGCGATGTATATAAATCTTGTTTTTTTTTATCTTATTAATTCCCCTCGTATCTAGTCAGCTTATTTTTATGATCAAAATATGGAATTAAGTTTTGTGTCCTAAGCTGTTTGATCCGATGAGCATATTTATCCGCTCTTTCACCTTTTTCATAATAATTTTTTTCCCTTTCGAGGGAACTTGTGCTGCATTGATGATGCGTTGGGAACGCCCCTGCGTGATTGCATCTGAAGCACATGTGTCAACTAGTCCAATGGCGAGAAATGAACGTCACAGGCGGGTGACGTCATGACCAGGAAAGGATAAAAGAGCATCCGGCTTTAACTTCTGTGCCTCAGCAAGCACTCTGTGTTACAAACTGTCTGTCATATTTATTGTTATCTGTCACGAACCCATACAGCTTCATTCAGATATTTAATGGCGTCCAAACAATCATTCAAGTTGTGTGCTTCTCCCTGCCATCGTTATCTCATGGGTGGGGATACACATGAATTTCAAGAAGTTTGTGATGCAGCGGGCTGGTCTTCACCGCTCACGTTTGTCAGATTTTATGACCTAGACATGGATACCCCTGGGTCTAGAGTTATCATGTCGTGACAGTTTAACACGACAGGCTCTTGGCCTTATGACGTTTCGGCATTCTCGTTCCCAAAGTGTCGACTGATTGGGATCATGCTTAGGGAGCCTGTCATCTTCGAGTACTGTTAAAATGAGCCAATGCACATTGGCGTGTGAGATCTGCATCAGTTGTCATTCGCTTCGGAGCTGATCGGTCTTCATGTCGATGTCTCTGAAGAGTGTTGTTGTAAACATTGTAAGCTGTCATATGGTCATGTTACAATGTTGTCCGATTTCACTTCCATTAGAAAAAAAAAATATACACTGGATTAATAAAACAAAACCACATAATTGTACTAAACATGTGTGAAATTAATGTTGGAACAAATAAATACTCTGAACCCTAAGTGGATTTACACAAAATGAGAAATATCGTTGTCACGGAACAACACACAAAGGAAGCAGACGATCCAATAGCAGGTAAGTTTAATAGGGGAATCCGTACTCACAACAGTTCAGGCAAAGGGTTATGGGAATTGCAGTTCATGATAATGGTGACGATCAGGAAAAAGGACCTCTAGTGAAAACCCAGGGAACACAAACCAGACACTGTGACATAACCCCCCCCCCTCTATGGAGCGGCTACCAGACGCTCCAAGACATAACTATACAACAAGACAAAACAAGAGTCCAGGAGGGAGGTGGAACGGAGGAGGATCAGGGGGAGGGATGGTGGGCCAGGTCCATGAAAGGAGACAGAAACAAGGGGTGAGGGGTTAACCGGGCGGCCAGGGTGGTGAAGAGCCCTCGGGCGGCCAGGGCGGTGAAGAGCCCTTGGGCGGCCAGGGCGGCGAAGACCCCTCGGGCGGCCAGGGCGGCGAAGACCCCTCGGGCGGCCAGGGCGGCGCAGACCCCTCGGGCGGCCACGGCGGCGAAGACCCCTCGGGCGGCCACGGCGGCGAAGACCCCTCGGGCGGCCACGGCGGCGAAGACCCCTCATGCGGCCAGGGCGGCGAAGACCCCTTATGCGGCCAGGGCGGCGAAGACCCCTCATGCGGCCAGGGCGGCGAAGACCCCTCAGGCGGCCCCTGCTCAGGAACAGGCGACACTGGCTCCGGCTCTGGAACAGGCGACACTGGCTCCGCTCTGGAACAGCGGACACTGGCTCCGGCTCTGGAACAGGCGACACTGGCTCCGGCTCTGGAACAGGCGACACTGGCTCCGGCTTTTGGAACAGGCGACACTGGCTCCGGCTCTGGAACAGGCGACACTGGCTCCGGCTCTGGAACAGGCGACACTGGCTCCGGCTCTGGAACAGGCAACACTGGCTCCGGCTCTGGAACAGGCGACACTGGCTCCGGCTCTGGAACAGGCCACACTGGCTCCGGCTCTGGAACAGGCGATACAGGCATATCCAGGATCCGCGCCAGACGTTCTAAATAGTCCGTAAGTGCCTTGGCGGCCACGCAAATGGGCATTTCCGGATCTGTCTCAGACTGGGCAGACTGGATGTGCTCATTCTCAGACTGTAAGTGCTCATTCTCAGACTGGGCAGACTGGACGTCCTCATTCTCAGACTGGGCAGACTGGACGTGCTCATTCTCAGACTGGGCAGACTGGACGTGCTCATTCTCAGACTGGGCAGACTGGACGTGCTCATTCTCTGACTGGGCAGACTGGACGTGCTCATTCTCTGACTGGGCAGACTGGACGTGCTCATTCTCTGACTGGGCAGACTGGGCGTGTACAGTCTCTCGCTGGGCAGACGTGACTTGAACAGTCTCTCGCTGGGCAGACGTGACTTGAACCGTCTCTCGCTGGGCAGACGTGACTTGAACCGTCTCTCGCTGGGCAGACGTGACTTGAACCGTCTCTCGCTGGGCAGACGTGACTTGAACAGTCTCTCGCTGGGCAGACGTGACTTGAACAGTCTCTCGCTGGGCAGACGTGACTTGAACAGTCTCTCGCTGGGCAGACGTGACTTGAACAGTCTCTCGCTGGGCAGACGTGACTTGAATTATCTCTCGACCACCTCCTCCACTTCGACCTCCATGGGTACCACGAAACTTGACCAATCGGGTCCCCTTAAACAACTCCCTTCTCTCCCGCTCGGTGGCTGGGGAAGAGATATTAAAAAACATACCGCTGGATCTTGGTTGTGGACGGAGTCTTTCTGTCACGGAACCACACACAAAGGAGGCAGAAGATCCAATAGCAGGTAAGTTTAATAGGGGAATCCGTACTCACAACAGTTCAGGCAAAGGGTTATGGGAATTGCAGTTCATGATAATGGTGACGATCAGGAAAAAGGACCTCTAGTGAAAACCCAGGGAACACAAACCAGACACTGTGACAGTCGTATCACGTACAATAGTGATGATGATGTGATGTGGAGTACCATTCATTCACATTAATAATTGCTTGTCCATTTGTAATAATTTTTATTCTTATTATTATTCGTGTTCGCATTTATGAGGAAAAAACAAGATCAAGAGTCAGCATCTCAACTTCATCTTTGCAGCCGACACAAAGAAAACACTTCTTTATTAAAGCTGCTGTAGGTAAAAATATTTTTTACATATTTGTTAAAACTGTCATTATGTCCTGACAGTAGAATATGAGACAGATAATCTGTGTAAAAATCAAGCTCCTCTGGCTCCTCCCAGTGGTACTATTGCCAGGAGGAATGTCTTAGCAGTGTCAATCACGCTCGTGTACGCGCTGATCACACCCCTCTCTGGCACAGCGCGAGCGCCGGAGCGCGTACCGTCGTTCAAAATCAAGATTGCCGGCGAGCTGCAGCTGTGCTTATGACGGAGAAACAACCTAAACTGCCAATTCTCGAGTGACACCTGCTCATAAAACAAAGAGGTAAAAGGAAAAAGACCGATGACGATAAACAAGCGAAGAAAGAATTAGACAGAGCCCATTGACTCGGTTTCAAAACTCTAGCCACATAACATGTAGATAAAATGTCACGCACTCTCTCTGCTAAGCAACAATTGAAACCTGCTAATTCACTGGCTTGTCATGTTGCTGAAATAATGTACTAGCACACCTTATCTAGCATTATATATCGCTAGAATAATTACTTACATACTGTAACGTTAGTTACCGTTATATTAAAAATATCTTACTAGCTATTTATAACGTATAGAGTGAAGTATAAAGAGTGCAACGGTTATAAAGTTACATGTATTGTAAAATACATAATGATTTAGGACCAAGTTTGTAGTCAAAGTATGGGCAGGCCATAGTCAATGTAAAGTATATTGTTGATGTTTAGTCCCTATTAGTGAATGTGCCATATAACTTTCAATCCGCCGTCATCGGTGTGTTTACTAGCCTGCGCGTTCACGACAGGCTCCGATGACGAGCTGTGGAGGGAGGGCTGTAGGCAGCAGAGAGCAAGGGGGTGGGACCTGTAAGTTGTGCTTGTTCAAATTTTCAGGCTAAGTCAACATTTTCTTAAAACTCCCTACTGCAGCTTTAATAAACAAATAAAATATCTCCTTGCTATATTTTACATATTCATAATCATTACTTTTGCCGGTTCTTTGTGACAGATTTTTACACTGAAGTTTATAATTAGCCTACCAAGGTTTTTTTTTTTTTTTTTTTTGTCATATGTTTTAGTTTGTCAGTGCGTTTTGTGGTGTTAGGAATTGTTTTTCTGCGCATTTCCGCACTAACTCAAACGTGCGCACACCACCTCCTGAGCTGGCATGGGATTTGAGCGTGCCATACGCCAACGTCCATATTGATAAATTTCAAAGTCACCGTGGTTTTGGGTGTACGCCAGGTGTACGCTCGAAATTTGGTGTACGCACTTTTGATAAATGAGGGCCATTCTGTCCAAAATTCCTGCTCACCGTGAACAGTCCATGCTAATAGGGTAAAGAACCAATGAACTCCAAAAAACTCCAGAATAGTTTTTGTCATGTACACTCCCTTTAGGGCTGACTTCTAATAGTCGAGGATTCGACGATTCGATTCGGAGAGGTCTGATTCGACTATGAACCTCATAGTCGAATAGTAGGGGGTCTGTTCACATATCGCGTTATTTGCGCGCTCAAGTTCGTTATTTCAAAATAGGCGCGCGGTATGCAACGAATGAGCAGCAGCACACTACATGCCTGTAACGTCTGGACCACATTTGTTAGCATTTACGGATTTATTGACTCACAATGGCTTCTAAAAAATCATCAAAAGTGTGGGAGTATTTCGAGAAGGTTAAAGATGACCCAAAGGAAGTTAATTGCAAGTTGTGCCAGCAGCTTCTTTCATATCACACGACGACAACCAACATGGCTCATTTGAAACGGGTAAGGCTTGTTAACTTTACAAACAAACAAACAAACAAACAAACAAACAAACAAACAAACAGTTCTCACTCTTTTGTCAATACAGACATAAACCCTATATTATTATTATAATTTTGGGGGAAGACGCGTGCGTATTAATGAGTAGCCTACTCTAGCACACACACGCAAGGTCTCTCGCGCTCTCTCCCTCCCTCTGTCTTGCGCGTATTCAACGAAACCTATAATATATAAAAATACATATATGTTAACGATGAAATACGGGACAAATCATGATTTTTTTCATAATAGCCTAAGTCGGGACACTAGAATTAGAGTTGAAATATGTCCCGGGAAAAACGGGACGTCAGGGGCCTCATGTACAAAGACTTGCGTTGAATTCATACTGAAACATTGCGTACGGACAAAGCTGAAAATGTGCGTACGCACAAAAAAAACAGATGTATGAATTTCTGCGTACGAAGGATCCCACGCATGTTCTCTTTGTACATCCCAATTAACGTAAAATTTAGCGCACATGCACGAGCACAACGCCCCACCCTTAATTAAATAAATTTAAATATGGTAATGAGCCCACTTTGGCAAAAGAAAGCACGAGGAAAATGGCTAAAGCAAGCGGCAAGAAACGAAACTTTACAGAAAGTGAATTGGAGGTGCTACTATCGGAGGTAGAAACGAGAAAAAATATTTTACTTGGAACTTTGTACTCCAGAATTATTAACAAAAGGAAAAAAATATGAGTGTGAGAGTCAATGCGTTGGATCTGTAATTCGCTGTAAATGACCTTAAATACAAATGGTCTGATATAAAGGTGGACGTTAAACGGAGAACTGCTGCGCACCGAAAGTGTGGGCAGAACAGGCAGTGGTAAAGGGGTCGATGAACTTACACCCTTTAAAGCAGAGAGTCGCCTCAATTATGGGTGACACTTTACTGTGTCTGGAGTATATCTGCTGCTGTGGGAGACTCGGATTTACTACAGGACTGCCACGAAGGTAACCAATTTCTCATTTGTTTTTACTTTGGTACACACACAGCTTACCTATTTAATTTTCAAATGCATGCAATGTAGCTGACCAAAAGTACACCAGAGATTTTACGTATCCGTTGCATTTATGGCAAATGCGTGTACCCATTAATAACAGACTCAAACAGTTCTAAACGTTCTAAACGGTTCTACATTGAATTACACCCTGGGCGAAACCCCCTTCGAGCGGAATTATAGATCTTATATAATTTATTATTATGGTCCCACTTTATATTAAGTGGCCCTAATACCTGTGAACTTACATGGTTACTAGATATGTACTTAGTATGTAACTACAGTGTAATTACACATTGGTACATAGTATTTACAACGGTAATATTTGTGTAACTACACATATGTAACAACCCACGGAAAGGTATGTGTAAGTACAAATGTGTAACAGGACATTGGTAACAACACTTTTTCCACTACAGTAAGTACACATGTGTAACAGGCATTGTGTAACTACATTTTGTAACAACAATATGTATTCACACAAGTTGTTCCACTTCCACACGCAGTCTTCCATACTGTAGTTACCAGTTAAGAACACACTGAAACCATGGTGATTCCTATGTGGATACCATGTATTTACTGTCCGACAGGACTTATGTTGAATCACAGCTAAAGTTTTCCTTTGTGGTACCAGTGTACTTACATGGTTACTCCTCAGGAACTCTGCACTTGATACAATGTGTTCAATTGTCATAACTTACTGTGTATTATGCAAAACCCAAACCTCTGTGCAACACTGTATTAACAGTGTACTTACATGGTAACTCCTCAGGAACTGTCTACTTAATATAAAGTGTAAAATAGTCATAACGTACTCTGTAATATGCAAAACCCAAACCTCTGTGCAACACTGTAACAGTGTACTTACATGGTAACTCCTCAGGAACTGTCTACTTAATATAAAGTGTAAAATAGTCATAACTTACTCTGTAATATGCAAAACCCAAACCTCTGTGCAACACTGTATTAACAGTGTACTTACATGGTAACTCCTCAGGAACTGTCTACTTAATATAAAGTGTAAAATGGTCATAACTTACTCTGTAATATGCAAAACCCAAACCTCTGTGCAACACTGTATTAACAGTGTACTTACATGGTAACTCCTCAGGAACTGTCCACTTAATATAAAGTGTAAAATAGTCATAACTTACTCTGTAATATGCAAAACCCAAACCTATGTGCAACAATGTATTAACAGTGTACTTACATGGTAACTCCTCAGGAACTGTCTACTTAATATAAAGTGTAAAATGGTCATAACTTACTCTGTAATATGCAAAACCCAAACCTATGTGCAACACTGTATTAACAGTGTACTTACATGGTAACTCCTCAGGAACTGTCTACTTAATATAAAGTGTAAAATGGTCATAACTTACTCTGTAATATGCACAACCCAAACCTATGTGCAACACTGTATTAACAGTGTACTTACATGGTAACTCCTCAGGAACTGTCCACTTAATATAAAGTGTAAAATGGTCATAACTTACTCTGTAATATGCAAAACCCAAACCTATGTGCAACACTGTATTAACAGTGTACTTACATGGTAACTCCTCAGGAACTGTCTACTTAATATAAAGTGTGAAACGGTCATAACAGAGACCATCTCAGCAAACCCAAACCTCTCATAGTTTTATTAACAATAGCATTAAAATATATTTTGAGCCACTAATCCTACTCATACAACTAAACCTACCCATAACCATTCCATAAAACTACGTAGGCTACACTTATGAAGAAAAAAAAAACCCAAAACATACAGACAAGTAACGTTATAAATTTCACAATAATTTGTTTATTGTGAAAATGTCAAAACCGGTACCAAAAGTGGTTCACATGATGATGCGTTGCAGCCGCAGTCCTCTCTGGCAGTATTATAATAGTTGTGTATGAGGTACAGATCAGAATATAAATTATTAATCCATGAAAATGTTAATGTGGTTTCGGTTCGCTCTGTGTGAAGGCACGCGCGCTTCTCTGTAGCCTACTACACCGACTGAAACACGGCATGTCGCAATCTGTGACGAAGCAGGCGAGAGCCAATGAGCGTTTGATATCACGGCCGTAAAACATGTCGTAACGCTTCTTGAAGGCGCATTTTTTGAATTTGAATTCATCACCAGCGCGCCTGAGCGCGGGATTTGACGTTTGCGGTCGCTGCTGAGAAATGAAGATGAAGATCATAAAGGGCTGAATTTGGATCTGTTTCCTGAAAACAACGTATGGATTCTAAATATTTGGATTACATCAGGTTAATAAAATTTATGTATTTTGCGAATTTATGTTGTGTTTTATTGGAGAAAACGCTTTTTGTGTCTCACAGTAAATAAACTAAATGCTACAAAATGGTTAAATGATTAAACAAGGTTTTTTTTAAGGCTTTAAAGTGTAGGCTAATCTTGTTTATTGTTTACAGAACACTGTAATTTACTGTAAAGGCAAATAGGTCACCACAATGTAAAATCAAAAAATATAAAATAAAGAGTAAATCTTTAAAAGTGCTATGCAGTAATATCCCAGAATCTTTATAAGCATAACTATCACATTTATATTTCAGAGTTTACTATCCACTACGTAACCTTGTGTTTAGCATTTACTGCTGACACAACAATGACCCTGCAGTTCCTTTGGAGTTACCATGTAAGTACACTGTTTATACAGTGTTGCAAAGAGGTCTTGGTTTAGCATATTACAGAGTAAGTTATGACCATTTTACACTTTATATTAAGTAGACAGTTCCTGAGGAGTTACCATGTAAGTACACTGTTAATACAGTGTTGCACAGAGGTTTGGGTTTTGCATATTACAGAGTAAGTTATGACCATTTTACACTTTATATTAAGTAGACAGTTCCTGAGGAGTTACCATTTAAGTACACTGTTAATACAGTGTTGCACATAGGTTTGGGTTTTGCATATTATAGAGTAAGTTATGACTATTTTACACTTTATATTAAGTGGACAGTTCCTGAGGAGTTACCATGTAAGTACACTGTGTTGCACAGAGGTTTGGGTTTTGCATATTACAGAGTAAGTTATGACCATTTTACACTTTATATTAAGTAGACAGTTCCTGAGGAGTTACCATTTAAGTACACTGTTAATACAGTGTTGCACATAGGTTTGGGTTTTGCATATTACAGAGTAAGTTATGACCATTTTACACTTTATATTAAGTAGACAGTTCCTGAGGAGTTACCATGTAAGTACACTGTTTATACAGTGTTGCACAGAGGTTTGGGTTTTGCATATTACAGAGTAAGTTATGACTATTTTACACTTTATATTAAGTAGACAGTTCCTGAGGAGTTACCATGTAAGTACACTGTTTATACAGTGTTGCAAAGAGGTCTTGGTTTTGCATATTACAGAGTAAGTTATGACCATTTTACACTTTATATTAAGTAGACAGTTCCTGAGGAGTTACCATGTAAGTACACTGTTAATACAGTGTTGCACAGAGGTTTGGGTTTTGCATATTACAGAGTAAGTTATGACTATTTTACACTTTATATTAAGTAGACAGTTCCTGAGGAGTTACCATGTAAGTACACTGTTAATACAATGTTGCACAGAGGTTTGGGTTTTGCATAATACACAGTAAGTTATGATAATTGAACACATTGTATCAAGTGCAGAGTTCCTGAGGAGTAACCATGTAAGTACACTGGTACCACAAGGAAAAACTTTAGCTGTAATTCAACATAAGTCCTGTCGGACAGTAAATACATGGTATCCACATAGGAATCACCATGGTTTCAGTGTGTTCTTAACTGGTAACTACAGTATGGAAGACTGCGTGTGGAAGTGGAACAACTTGTGTGAATACATATTGTTGTTACAAAATGTAGTTACACAATGCCTGTTACACATGTGTACTTACTGTAGTGGAAAAAGTGTTGTTACCAATGTCCTATTACACATTTGTACTTACACATACCTTTCCGTGGGTTGTTACATATGTGTAGTTACACAGATATTACCGTTGTAAATACTATGTACCAATGTGTATTTACACTGTAGTTACATACTAAGTACATATCTAGTAACCATGTAAGTTCACAGGTATTAGGGCCACTTAATATAAAGTGGGACCATTATGGTTTTATAAATTGCAAATTAATAGCAATGCTTCCCACATGTGGTGGTGCGATAGACGTGTAGAACAATTCGTTGTGTACATTGCCTGTAAGAGTCACCAACGGACAAAAACAATGAGAAATGTACTTACGCCAGACATGAGATCGGCGTGAAGGAACGCACATTCTCGCGTTAATTTCACTGTTAGTACATCCAACCGTGAGCGTGAAAGCTGGCGTACGCCGTGTTTTTGTGCGTACGCAGTGTTGATACATGAGGCCCCTGGTGACCCTACCTATGTGTGATATGTTTTGTTCATCTGGCTTTAAATGAATAAAAGGTATTTGTTACACACCATGTTTTTCTTTAATTTTTTTTAGCTCTTTTGTTTGAAATGGAAAAAAAAGGTTCGACTTTCAGTCGACTATGGCAAAATCTAACGAATCAGATTCGACTATGAAAATCCTTAGTCGAAAACAGCCCTACTCCCCTTGTTAGCAACAGTAAACATTACGTGTCTCCTTTATGTAGAAGTTTCTTGGATGGACAGGTCTGGTTATTTTAAAACTAATGTTTCTAATTTTCCTCATGAGCAAGCACCTGTTTCTCATAATTTGCTTCGTCTGAGGTCTCAAATATGTGGTTCTCCCCCTTTAAACATGACTTTAAGGCGTGCAGGGTACAGCAGACAAAACCGAATGCCTCTTGAAACAGAGCTTGTTTCACCGGGTTTTTCGTGGCTCGTTTTTTTAGCAAGGGCGATGCTCAGAAGGGGCTTGACCCACTGCAAATTCCCCTTGAACTTCACCTCATAGACAGCTTGAGGTGAATTTCAAGGGGAATTTGCTGCGGGTCTATCCCATCTCAAGGCATCCTCCTGCTCACGATAATAATGTTACAGTCACAAAGGCTTGCACTGGCTTACCCGCTAAAGGCTTTTGGTCAGAGATAGCAAGGAGCTCTGTCCAACGGTGGTGGGCTTGTAAATACTTCAACCATTGCTTCAGCAAGCAGTTCTGCAACAAATACAGTGGGGTCTTTGCCATCCTTATTCCTCTCAGGTACATTCAAGATACACAGATTAGATCTGTGCGATCTATTCTCCAGATCATAGACTCTCCAATAACAAATGGTTTTGAGCCTTAAGGGAGCTGATTGTAGATTCAGCCACAATGATACATTTAAGATTTTCACCTGCAATGGTTTCTGTTGATGTCAGTCGACTCTGAAAGGAGTTGTCGCATCCACCAAGGTTTAAAGTGGTTTTACAGAGTTTAGTATCAGGGCAGCCATGCCCTTCTTAAGAATTTCCGGTTTTGCTAGCTCAGAATTAAGTTGCGTCATGGACAGAGAGTCAAAAGGTGTATATATAAGAGGAAAATTGTGAGATCGTCTATTCAGCTGTGTTCTCCCACATCACCACACCGGAAGTATAAAATGTCACTTCTAAAGGAGTGATAGGCCTGTGACTAATTAGAGTGGGACACAGGAGCCCATTAGAGGTCAATAAAAATGAAGATATCATCCAGCAGGGCAGCAGAAGGAGCAGCTCTGCGCTCAGGCATCAGTTTCTCTCAGCAGTGGACAAATGAATCACATTTATTCCTGCACACAATAACCACCTCAGATCTAAACCACATGCTTAAAAGATATATGTGATGCAGGCTGTTTTTCTTTGAGTGTGCTGGCTTGTCATTCTTCTTATATTTCTTTTTAAGAAGCATCAGTGACATATGGAGAATGCTGGATATGAGATTTCTTACCAGAGTAAAGGAATTAAAGTTTTTCATCTTTTAAATCCTTCAATATTTTTTAATGCACAGTAGCACAGTGGCTTTGAGCTTGTCACTCTTGTTTACCCCTGAAGTCAAGCATTTCTCTGGAGGCCTCAATTGTGCAAGTCTGCAGGATTGTATTGTGATGGTATTATTACTATGGTGGGAAAACATGTTGAGTATTGCCTGAAAAGATGCTGACATTTGAAATCTGAACCAAAGAATACAAGGTAAATGGGCAAAGAGCTGCCCTTGCAATATCCTTCCTCTGGTCACTTAATAGTTTTAACAGAACAAAGAATTAACCTTGCCGTAGGTACATGCTAGTATTTTTATCCAGAAGAGTATGATGTAAGACAGCAAAAATGGGTACATAGCCATTTTCTGGGTTTCTGGAAATGGGGCAACAACTACTTCCCAAGCATATAAGCCTGAAGCTATGTGGGGCTCTTCTACAGAAACAAGAACAGGATTGTGTGCCGGGGAGTATCAGGGACATTTTCTGTTGCCTGAAACCTTTACCTCTAAAACCCTTTAAGGTAACACTTTGTTTTACAGTGTCCTTGTTATACGTTACATGTACTTATTGTGTGTAATTGTATGCAACTAACCCTAAACTCAAACCCTAAGTACATGTTGTTGGTTCATATTACTCGGTACTGAACAGTATAATTACACTTGACATTCCTACATTTGAATTCCAAGTAATGAAAAAATATGATTTCTTTTACTTAGATATACACCGTGTGACAACTAAGCATTTTTCTTACCCAAAGTAAACCTCTACAGCATTTGCAACAGACTTGCTTTCCTCTCACTGATCTCTCTATAAATAGATCAGTAAAAGTTTACAAAGGTTTATTTTGTAAACTACATTAGTTTGCGTGAATCAGCAATGAACAATAATTCTACAACATTTATTAGTCTTACCTCCTGTTTCACAGACAAGGTTTAAGCCTAGTCCCAGACTAAAATACATTTCTACCAGAAAGACTCCCGGAGAATAATACTGTAACAATTAACCATTTTTTAACCGCCTGGGATCGACAAACGCGCCGACGCGTTTTGCTGGATTTTCTTCACATAGTAACACAATATACTTAAATTACTCCATCATTTATGGTCATACAGAAAAAATAAATATGAAAAAACAATTTGTGAGATGTCTACTTTTGTATATGTCCACTTACAATAAAAACAAAACATTGTGCTTTTGTAAAATAAAGAAAATAAACAGGGTATGCTTTCTGCCTCTCCATCTCGGTGAAATGAAACAAAATTCAGCGAATACTTGTCACACATTTATGAGCCATATATCTTTATAAACATTTAAGTGTGTACTTTTAAATGACCTGTTTCAAAACAAAAACAAATTCTCTGTTTAAGTAATTTGTATAAAACCAACAAGATGTTCAGTTTCTCAAACCCTTGCTCATTAGCTTTAATGTGACCACGCCCACGCGCACAAAAGAGATTGACATGCACATTTCCATGTGAAGGATCACAAACTCGCTCATTACCTCAAAAACAAAGCACCAAACTTCATCAGTCCTCTGCTTTTCGCAGAGGTTGGAAAACACGTTGTGAGCTTACATTGGATTTACCTCAGAAGAAGAAGAACGCAATTTGAAGACAAGAAATATGTAAGGTAAGAAATGTATTCTGAATTATATTAGTTAGTGTTACTGTTGCATAAACTTCACATTGCAGTTGAACTGTTGCTAGACTAAAATGTATGAAATCGTCAGAAACATGTTGAAATATAAACTATAGACAGGCAGGCTACATGCTTTGCCTACAAGGCACAACAAACCTGGTATTATATATATATATATATATATATATATATATATATATATATATATGTGTGTGTGTGTGTGTGTGTGTGTGTGTGTGTGTGTGTGTGTGTGTGTGTGTGTGTGTTTTGTAAATTGTAAAAAGCAATTTTAACCAGAAAAATCTCAAATGAATTCCCAAAATCGTGCAAATCGTGCAGCCTATAGTTTCTCTTGATTTCAGCATGTTCACAGCTGGTTTTATTTTTTTTTGTTATTTTTTTTAATTATCTTTTACAGGGACCAGATGCCACTGAGTCTTGTTAGCTTAAACATTCATATGAATCTCTGTACATGAACATGGCAAAGTGAAAAACATTGGAAATGACAGGTGGGTAGTTGACGTGACGTGGCTTTTTCACCGTCACAGAAGATAAAAAATAATTTATTTCACATTTTCATAATTTAGAATAATGTAAAAGGTTAAACATTTTCCTGTTTTACATAAATTTGTTATTTTAATACCAGATTTATTTTTTATTTTTTTACAACTTTGAGCTAAATCTCAAAATTGTCCTATGGTGTGACGGGGGACAACACTATTTCATAAATATTAACTTTTATAAATAAAGAAAATAATGTTTACAAATCTTAATGGACACTCCTGGCATGTTTGTGCAAGGGTCTATTTCACTAAGTGGCCATCACTTTTCCTATACACACATTTCTAAAAGTATGGGAATTTCATAAAGTTTGTCACAGAAAAAAATGTCCTTTGGTGTTACGCAAAAACCTGATATTATGTTGGGCAATATCATGGCCAACTAAATTTAGTTGAAAGACCCCATTCAAGGTCATGTGACTGAAGACCCCTATGAAGCCCATGATCAGTGCACATAGTAAGTATTTCTCTCAGAATTGTTCAAATATTTAACTATGTTTTCAGACCACTGAAGTTGTTAAGTTTTTTTGTCCTTTGGTGTGACACCCCTAAATTATTTTTTTTAATACAAATTTGTATTTATTGTCACACAATAGGACAAGACCTCCTTAAGAAGCTATTAAAACAAATAGATAAAGTTTGTTAACATACTTTTCATTAATTTTGACCAGTTTTGATGATTTTAAATTCAATAATGACTTACATTTTAAGGTTTATTGCCATTTTTTGGACATTACATAAAATGTTCTGAAGTGTTACTAAAACAACTATAATGTATAATGTAACAACTATAAACAAATATAAAGTACATAAATACAGTGCTACTACTTTATAATGCTACTTAACTTGTTTTAGAACAGAAAGAACTGAGGGAGAGATGTGTGAAAAAGAGAGGACCAGACAGTATAGGGAGCGAATTAAAAAGGATCCACAGAGAGAGGAGGCGATCCTAAGAGAACGACGGAGAAAGTAAATCAAACTGAAATGTTGCCATATACATCATATACAGTGTTGGGAACGTTACTTTAAAAAAGTAATTAGTTATAGTTACTCACTACTTGTTCCAAAAAGTAACTGAGTTAGTAACTCAATTACTCTATAATAAAAGTAACTCGTTACCAGGGAAAGTAACTATTTGCGTTACTGTTAAAAAAAAGTTGCTATTATGTCAAAGAATTTTTTTTTTTTTTGCAGTTTTCACAAGTCAGTTGAAATGAGTAAAACATGACAGGTGTTTGTACATAACTTTCTATATTTATTGCACGTCGACAGACAACAAGAGATTTATCCTGCACTTCACTTCACTGCACTTATTAACCCAGCTCCTCACTAGCTATGTGAGCCAGGGGTGCGTTCGGATTACACAGTTTATTCAATCAATACATAGGCTAGTAACACATAGGCGTCATTTTGTACTCACCACTTTTTGAAACAAATAAATAAAATATCTCCAGTTAATTAGCAGAGCATTAATTTAGTTCGCTATTAAATAAGAGATCTAGCGTTAAATTGTTTTGGTTTTGAACTCAAGCTGAGCGCTCGTTGCCGCGGCTGCATAGTTGTTCTCTTGTGGCGCGCGCCGCACGCAGTCTTCACTCGGATGCGCGCTCTTCAATCTATCGCCGTTGTGGAGACTTTCTATTCATTCCGGTGAAATCACAAAATAAAAAGCACACAAACGTTTCCCTGCTTGATATGGACTGTAAACACTGATGAACATATTCGGTTTTGATACGGGAGAAAAAAAAACTATTCTAGCGTGGATTAGAACCCATAACCTCTGACACGCTTGGCAAACAATCTACCACTAGACCACTACGGATCAATGGATTTATTTACGGGTTGAGCAGAGAGGGTGCACAGTTTGACAAGTTTGTACCCAGCACTTTTCGAAAATGCACTTCCGAATGCGTCTCTGTCCCCAGCACATTGCAAACCAAACTGACACCCGTGGTAACGGATCGCATTTAACGTCCAGTAACGTTAACGGCGTTGTAACGACGGGAAAAGTAATTAATTAGATTACCCCGTTACTGAAAAAATAACGTCGTTACCTAACGCCGTTATTTTAAACGCCGTTATTCCAAACACTGATCATATACATCTTAAAATAATTCAGGGATCTTGATGAGTGACTAAACGACTACTTATTGTTCAGTATCAGAATAGACCTGTGTGAGGTTCAGGTTCAACAATAGTTACATAATAAGCTTGTTATTACAGAATAATAATCTATATTGTGTTTTATAAGAAATTGACAACATTTGTTGGGAAAACACAGTAGGTCATGAGTTCATAATTGAGTATACATTACATTAATTTCTCTGTTGATCCATTCGTCTATATTCTATCATTATTTCAAACAGATATCATGAAAAGAAGGCTCTCTGGGAATTGGATACATTCGAACTTTAAAGCACTAGGAAGGAAGAGACAAACTAAACTTATGCAATGTTTTTAGGGATTTTATTTTCATGTCAGAAGCCAAGTTTCCATCCACTTGTCAATCGAATTATCTGAAGTTCGGTAAAAAAACTCATGCAAATAAAGCTGGTGACAGTGTGTTTCCATCCAATCGCTTTAAAGCGGATAAAAACCTGTGTGTAATGACGTCACATGCTGTTTTGCGATCAAATTGGAATATCAAATTGATTTGAGACATTTTAAGGCGTTTCCATTCATTTTCTCACCGAATTGCACAACATTCTAACCAACATTTGCGAACAAAGTTTTACTAGACAAAATGGATCGCGACCATAATAACGTTTCCATCAGCGTTTATCGCATAAGCCGTATATCCATCAAGATAAAATCCCATGAGACCGAACGCATTTCATTTGAGTCGATATTCAATCGAATTTTACTGTTTCCATAAGGCATTTTTCATTCGATATCACTTAATTCGGATAAAAACGTGTGGATGGAAACACAGCTACTGTTTCCTTATTGATGGATCTATAAGTATCAAAGTTACTTTTGGTGTGATGTGTTTTGCAGTTTATATTGCTGAAAAATAAAAACAAATGTCCTCCTTTATAAGTGTTACAATACACACTTTATATTCTGGCTCTTTTTATGCAATGACTATCTTTGTCCTTTGGTGTGACGTTTTGTCCTATGGTGTGACAAACATAAAACAACAGAAAAATATACTTATTTTAAAATATCTTTTTTTTTAAAAGTCAAGTTTGGCATTAGGGGAGTTTCAATAATATCTCCTCTTAGATGGGTAAAATTTCAAACAGTTTTGTAAGGTTGGCAAAAAAAATTTAATGACATTTGTAGGGAAAAGTTTATCAAGTTCATCTATTCATGGTGAAAATGGTTTTAATTTGTACTTTCATGTAAAATAAATATCACTTTCATAAAAAAATGTTTTAATAATGTGAACAATTCTCTCAAGTATTTTTTTTAAATGTTATTTAATATAATTTCTTAATACTTTTTAAATGTCACACCATAGGACACATTTACAGTAGTGTTGAGTGAAAACGTGAAAAAAAGATGTGAAGTCATCGACAAAATGAGTGACCACTACTATTTTCTGAAACTGCAGTTTTCATACTCCATAAATATATGTATTTTTTCTTAAAAAGTTATGTTTTCCAAAAAAAGTACTTTTTCTTGGCCATTTGTCAACTACCCAGGTATGTACTATGTTTCAGGAATGGCACAAAGGTATGTGACTGTTCAAGTCTCTGTAAGTGTGTTAAGTGTGTTCAATAATGTGCTTTTTTGTCATTTGTTGTGTATCTTTGGATTATGTTGTGTTGTAAATAAATCCAAACAATCAAAAAGCCATTTTTTTTAAAAAAATCTCCTCATTCTTTGTGCAAGGCTCATAATAATAATAGGGCCCGATAGCACCTGATAGGGACATTATGGGAGGGTCTTTGTCTTTCTCAGGTGTGAAATGCAAATACTCACATTCATAATGGTTTATGACTACTCGCATAAAGTTTTCTTACACAAAACATGTCTTACAAATTTTAAATCATCATATTGTCTTATCTGAATGAGTAGTGAGAATGATTTTCACATAGTTTTGGCACAAATATTCTAGGCTACGTGATACAATTTTCAAAAATATTGTGAAATCAGTATGGGTTTCATGACCTTATTTCAGTAAATTATTTTTTTCATGCTGCTAACATATTATTGTAGCAGAGTTTGTGCTTAATACAGTATAATCAGACTTTAGCCATGAAAATGTCACAAGTAAATGAAATAAGCACAAATGTCAGAGCATGTCAGAACACCTCCAGGGCCTGAAAACACCTGACCCCAGAGGGTTAACAGCCCAGGAAGCAATATTATGATATAAAGTTATTTGGCGTTGGCCCCGTCCATAGCTCGCAATCTGAGAGTATGGACTCTGCATTTCCTACCTGAAGACGAGGTCAGGGGCACAGATGTACCCCTGTAAGGGACCATCCTGGTGGTGGTGGGGAGGATGGAGTAAAAGGAATCATCAGCATCTGCGAACTCTGACATGTGTTAGTACCTATCTTTTATACCACAATTATTAGAACAAGATTGGATAGATGAAAAGGCAATGAATGATGTAACAATTGAGTCCCAGCAGAACTTATGCTAGAGCTTCATGTTTGAGCTGTTATAACTGAAAGCAACTTCCACTGACATATCTTAAAATTTTGATGACATACGCCACCGTCAAATCCTACATTATGAACTTAGTCGTTCATCTGCTCAGAGCGTGTAGTTGGTCATTTCGATATTTCAGACTTTTGAATGGAACATAAATACGTAATTAAATAAATACGTAAACGAGGAACTTAAAGTCGCACTGTAGTCAATAATTGTATTCCTATTTATTTTATAACTCATATTTGATCATCAAAATTACATTTATTATTACATTTATTCTTTGAAAAAAATTCATGCCTTAAAATAGCTTGAATGTAACTCTACACCCTTGTGTAACGACATTGGCAGGGTGTCTGGCAGATGTTTGGAATCAGCAAAATCCTGATCTGCTAACACAGCTCATTTCTTCTTGAGTAAATCACTGGAAGCTAGTTAATCAAACACAGCTCTGTCTTACTGTGATTGACAAATCAAAGGAATGGTGTTTGGGACTTGATCAAATCATTGACTCTGATTTTGCCACGCAGCGTTTTTCTCTAATGAATAAACAAAGGAATGACCTGTTTACCACATGTGACCGAAAGGACATGTGACTCCGAATGAATTCGGAAGGACAATCACACACAGTTACGCACACAACACGAACTTTGAACATTAAACTTACATCGTCAGATTCTCTGACAGGGGCGTGACCCAGTCTTTCCATAAAAAGACTGACCCCCATGAAGTTCCTCAGAGAGCTTTTTCCCTGGGAGAGGTTTCCGGTACCATGGCTCCTTAGGGAGCTTCACACCGTGTTTCTTCTTTTTCTTTAAACTTTCTTTATTTTCGTCTTCGGACTTTTTCTTACGTTCAGTTTCCATGAAATGAACGTAATCGGCAACTTCAATCTTAAAGAGACTTTTTGAACCTACCGCGACCGCACTCGCCCGGAAGAGACGAGAAAGCACGCACCCGCTCTTAAGGACACACACACACGCAAGACGCGGCTTTCCTCAGCAACTCAAAGAGAACCATTGTGCAAGTATTAGTTTTATGGAACTTTTAATGTGATTTCATTCCTTAGTGTCTCTCAAGGTTCATTCTGTCTGTGATTTTTGCCATACTGCCATCTCTCTCTCAATCTCTCTCTCTCTCACTCAATCTCTCTCTCTCACTCAATCTCTCTCTCTCTCACTCCAGTTTGTTATTCGTTTGTCTTATTAGTTTTACTTACTGTACATACATGTATCCCATGTTTAAATGTAGAATTCTGTATCCGTAGTTTCATTTTATTAAAACCATATTCTTGATTGATTTTGAGATGCTCATTTTACAAAGTCAATGAAATGTTGGTCCTAGCTACAAAAGCTTTTATTATTGACTACTTTGAGTAGTTTAATTTTATAAACACAGGAAAATTAATGTTCACGGCCAGAAGATTGATATTTCTTGGAGTTTATAAGAAGGGATAACCTTGTTGAGAAGTTGATAAGTTAATCTTACGGCCGTTTGCTGGACAAACGGTTTGATAGCTAAATTAATTCCATTAAAGGTTATCTCATATAATCGATTTGGAAAGGGACCATTGATATATGAATGAGGAATTATAACTTGTTGTGATTGATCATTCATATGTACAATCTATCTATTTTCAACTTCGATATTTTAACTGTAATATGCAATATATTAATCATATTCATGATTAATTATTCAAATTCCCTATATATCATTGAGCTAATGTTAATGTAATACCTAATGTTGTTACAGTTTGGTGGAGAATGGGGCATTTCAAACTTTGTTTTAATGAGCAAATTCAGTTTCAATCTGTTTATATGGTTATTAATAATTTTGTGCACACGCGTTTTGAAATGATGAAATTGTGAGAAGTCGCAAAACGCGAACTCACTCCTAACGGACTGAGGCAAAAAGCCGATGTCAGTCAGTAACGTTACATTTGAACAGCTGCTAAAATATGCATAGACATTTTTTATCACTGTTAAATGCTGAGTACACTGCAGTATTAATATTACAAATGTCCTGTTAAGAGATGCAGAAATCCCTCTACAGGTGATACATTTTAATATTTTTAATAAAACCGCCTATTAAAGACGAAGAAATCTCTTTTTTAGTGCGAGACGTAAATCTGATCAGAGCGAGATTCCTCTTTTCAGTAGTAGAAAGGCCTGACATTTTAATATTTTAATAAAACCGCCTATTAAAGACGAAGAAATCTCTTTTTTAGTGCGAGACGTAAATCTGATCAGAGCGAGATCCTCTTTTCAGTAGTAGAAAGGCCTGACATTTTAATATGTTTAATAAAACCGCCTATTAAAGACGAAGAAATCTCTTTTTTAGTGCGAGACGTAAATCTGATCAGAGCGAGATTCCTCTTTTCAGTAGTAGAAAGGCCTGACATTTTAATATGTTTAATAAAACCGCCTATTAAAGACGAAGAAATCTCTTTTTTAGTGCGAGACGTAAATCTGATCAGAGCGAGATTCCTCTTTTCAGTAGTAGAAAGGCCTGACATTTTAATATGTTTAATAAAACCGCCTATTAAAGACGAAGAAATCTCTTTTTTAGTGCGAGACGTAAATCTGATCAGAGCGAGATTCCTCTTTTCAGTAGTAGAAAGGCCTGACATTTTAATATTTTTAATAAAACCGCCTATTAAAGACGAAGAAATCTCTTTTTTAGTGCGAGACGTAAATCTGATCAGAGCGAGATTCCTCTTTTCAGTAGTAGAAAGGCCCGATATTATAGTCGTTAGAAAACGATAAACTCCTGGTCTGAAATTGGCTTAGCTAACCAATCTAAACCTAATACATTTTGAATAAGTGCTATATTTTTAATGTGTATGGGAGTCGAACCAACAGACGGAAAATTCCTGTTGTTCAATTTTGGGTGTTTTTGCAGCGAAGAAATCCTGCTACACGCTCGTGCCATTTAGCACCGCAAAGGTCCTAAAACCTTTGTTCGTTTATTTGTGAGTTATTCCAGAAAATCAGCGCGTGACGCGAGCTGAACGCTCTTAGCTATTGAATCACAGTAAAAAGTGGTTGTAATATCGCTGACTAAACACTAGAGGGCGGTTAGAAGTCTCAAATTACGCCCCGCCTTCTGACTTTCAGCCTGCATGAGCGCATTACGCCATCTCGTGGCCGTTTCAGATAATGCTCTCTTACTGCTAAATTCATTCTTTGACTAGTGAATTACCGATCTAAATTCTCAATAATAATTGCATTTACAGCTTTGCTCTGTGCGAATATTATTTAGTGTTAGACAATTTTCCTGATTTTGACTGGTACATTTACTTTGAGTTTGGTTCAAACAAAATTTGAATTAAAACTTAAATTAAATCCCAGCCCAGCCATTGAAGGAACTCCGACACCTAATGGCCGCCTCCCGCTAAGTCAGTTCACTCAGCTCTCTTTTCCTCTTTTCAATTCTGTTGTGAATGGTTTTAATTTCTACTTTTCTTTCTTGATTATTGTATAATAATTGATGATACTGTTACTGTTATCGTTAATTATTATAGGATATCATTCTGATTGTTACATTTCCCTTCATGCTTATTTAAATTTAATTTCAACTTCGTTGAATTTAATTTGAATTAAGTTTGTCTGTTCAGTCAGATGGACTGCCACTGAGGGAGCACGCCTCCTTGTGGTAAAAGCCCACTACTGCGGCCTGTTTCTTCTCCCGTGGTCCATCCTGTCTCTTTCTATTTTTATTTTTATTCTCTTTTTAGGTTATTTTGATAATTACCATCATTATCATAATTTCCTTTTGTTTTATTATTATTTAGTAGAACCCATTCCACTTACTATAAGCCACACCATCTTCCTAGGTTTCCCGATAGCCCCCACTCACCTGTTGGCCCTATCTTAGACCTAGCAGCAGGCTTAGGCCTCCTTATTCTCCCTAACACATACCGTGTTAGTATAGTTTATCTCATTTCAAGTGTTTTGTTTCACTTTGTTCTTTTCTATCCTTTGTTCTGTTGTGATTTGTTTCTTTCATTTCACCTAGAGACAGAACCTACGAGAGACACCAAGGAGAGCTAAATAACAGATCAACCACCGAGCAGCTAGCGTCACCACGTGACCGACTAGGCTGACGCCCTGTCAAAATCTTTGTTTAGGCCCTGCGCCGACCGGAGCAAATTGTCCCAATCTAACTGTCTGCATCAGTTAGCCAAAATTCTCATAGACGGCATAGCCCGTATTAGCATAATTCGTTAATCTTACAACAAAACTTGCATTTTGGCCTCTTTGTGGTGTGCTGTGTTTCTCTCGTCCGCAGTGAGCCATTATGTCCCGTGCATCCAGTCCCGCATCCCACTGGGACAACCTCGAGACGTGGTTGAGAGCCATGACAACCACCTTCCTGCCCCAGGATGCCGGTGACTCAGAGCCCCCGAGCCAAGAGCAGTGGGACGCCGACTTGGACAGACTCACGGCCCACGATCCAACCCAGAGCTACAAACACAAAGACTGGGCCAGAATCGTCGGAAGCATCGCACACAACCTCGTCGCCCAGCAAGGCTCAGCGAAAGGAGCAACATCGACCTGGAGCAGCAAGCAGCAGCGCTAAAGCTTCAAGTGGAGGAGGCCCGGAAGGATCGGGCCCGAACCCAGAGTCATCTAGATCAGCTACTCCGCGAGACCCACGACCAGCGTGGGACAGAGTATGCAGCAAACCCAGAGCTACAGGAAGAAGTAGAAAGACTTCAAAATGCCCTGGAAAACCTTCGTCTAGAGACAGACGAAAGAGAACAGTCGGAGAACGAAACCAGAGAGGAACTCGACAAGAAACTCCGACGTGGTGAGGCTCTCCTAGAGAGAGCAAAGACTGAACTAAAAGAGAAAGACACTAAGGCAAAGGCCTTTGAAAAACACTTACACACGGCCCGAGCTAAAATCCATGAACTTACTCAACAGAGACACGATCTCAAAGATGAACTTGACCTTCTTCACAGAGAGTTGAAACACTCTTATAGACTGCAGAATGGAAGGGGAAACGCACACCACAAAATTTCCCCTTACCAGCCAGTCCGCACCTTTTAGCCACGAACTCAAGGTTGAAAAGGGGGTTGAAAGCCCACTGTTCAGTATGTCACCAGCCAGCTACCAGAGAACCCCTGCCGCTAACCACGGCATGGCCCCCAAAGAACTTGACAAGCTGGCCCGAAACATCCCTATGTTCACTCCAAACCCTGCAGGAGGCCATGATGTGCACGCCTACCTGCAAGACATAGACTTTCACTTGCACACTGTTCCCAACGTAACCCCGTGGGACAGATACCTGCTCAGAATCACGTCCAGTCGTGAGGCGCGCAGCTTCCTCGACCGTCAACCAGAGACAGTCAAGTCGGACTACCAGCAGTTGCGGCAGGCCTTCATCAAAGAATTCTCTGATCCAGAATCAGACCAAGGACTAATCACAGCCATGGACCGCAGCTGACACTGCGCAGTGCATCTCTACGGTAATCGGCCACACTCTGACACTAGGTTTGGCCTGCACTCTGCAAAGAAGACTCAACGAGATGCGATACAGTCAAGCTCACGAAAGCTGTGTCTTAAGATTTCAGACGGAATCCCCGGAAAGGGGGTGCCAAGTCAGAGACCACGCCCAACCGCAGCGAGCTGAATCCTAAGCTCTTAGCTCCACCTGCCGCCTTACCAGCCTGGTCCACCTGATATCCTACCATCATGAGTCACCTGCCATCAGCCGTCGTGATGATTGTCGTCCGATGATGTCCACACAGGGACGTCATCCGACGAAAAGGGGGACTGTAACGACATTGGCAGGGTGTCTGGCAGATGTTTGGAATCAGCAAAATCCTGATCTGCTAACACAGCTCATTTCTTCTTGAGTAAATCACTGGAAGCTAGTTAATCAAACACAGCTCTGTCTTACTGTGATTGACAAATCAAAGGAATGGTGTTTGGGACTTGATCAAATCATTGACTCTGATTTTGCCACGCAGCGTTTTTCTCTAATGAATAAACAAAGGAATGACCTGTTTACTACATGTGACCGAAAGGACATGTGACTCCGAATGAATTCGGAAGGACAATCACATACACACAGTTACGCACACAACACGAACTTTGAACATTAAACTTACATCGTCAGATTCTCTGACAGGGGCGTGACCCAGTCTTCCATAAAAAGACTGACCCCCATGAAGTTCCTCAGAGAGCTTTTTCCCTGTGAGAGGTTTCCGGTTCCATGGCTCCTTAGGGAGCTTCACACCGTGTTTCTTCTTTTTCTTTAATCTTTCTTTATTTTCGTCTTCGGACTTTTTCTTACGTTCAGTTTCAGTGAAATGAACGAAATCGGCAACTTCAATCTTAAGAGATGACTATTTGAACCTAACGACGAACACGCACTCGCCCGAGAGACGAGAACACGCACCCGCTTAAGGACACACACACACGCAAGACGCGGCTTTCCTCAGCAACTCAAAGAGAACCATTGTGCAAGTATTAGTTTTATGGAACTTTTAATGTGATTTCATTCCTTAGTGTCTCTCAAGGTTCATTCTGTCTGTGATTTTTGCCATACTGCCATCTCTCTCTCAATCTCTCTCTCTCTCACTCAATCTCTCTCTCTCACTCAATCTCTCTCTCTCACTCCAGTTTGTTATTCGTTTGTCTTATTAGTTTTACTTACTGTACATACATGTATCCCATGTTTAAATGTAGAATTCTGTATCCGTAGTTTCATTTTATTAAAACCATATATTCTTGATTGCTTCGAAATGCTCATTTTACAAAGTCAATGAAATGTTGGTCCTAGCTACAAAAGCTTTTATTATTGACTACTTTGAGTAGTTTAATTTTATAAACACAGGAAATTAATGTTCACGGCCAGAAGATTGATATTTCTTGGAGTTTATAAGAAGGGATAACCTTGTTGAGAAGTTGATAAGTTAATCTTACGGCCGTTTGCTGGACAAACGGTTTGATAGCTAAATTAATTCCATTAAAGGTTATCTCATATAATCGATTTGGAAAGGGACCATTGATATATGAATGAGGAATTATAACTTGTTGTGATTGATCATTCATATGTACAATCTATCTATTTTCAACTTCGATATTTTAACTGTAATATGCAATATATTAATCATATTCATGATTAATTATTCAAATTCCCTATATATCATTGAGCTAATGTTAATGTAATACCTAATGTTGTTACACTTGCTTCATTTAGTATATGGATTCTATGAATATGCAGTCCCTCCTCCACTCACTCACAATGGCTCAGAGATCCACTCATTGACGATGACATGTGACGTCAGAAACACCAGCTATTTCAAACTTTTTTCAGCGATTTGGAGACTCTCTTTGGTTCACTGCAGTTTTAAGGAGAAAATACTCAGCAATGGTGCTAACTTATTAATTTGCACATGGTTTGTCTTAAAGCATAGACACATAGACCACATAGACAAATTACAACATTAAAAGCTTGATTTTCACCACAGGGGGACTTTTACAGACACACATGAGACTAATTGGTAAATATGGAAACAATCACAAAAAATACAAGGGATTTTAATGATGTAACCGAATACAAACTATAAGTACTTGAACTTGAACGGTGGCGTGAATGATAATGAGTGACACCTGCATGACCATATTGGCCCTCATTTATCAAAAGTGCGTACACCAAATTTCGAGCGTACACCTGGCGTACACCCTAAACCACGGTGACTTTGAGATTTATCAATATGGACGTTGGCGTACGGCACGCTCAAATCCCACGCCAGCTCAGGAGGTGGTGTACGCACGTTTGAGTTAGTGCGGAAACGCGCAGAAACACAATTCCTAACACCACAAAATGCGCTGACAAACTAAAACATATGACAAAAAAACAACAACAACAACATAGGCTAATTATAAACTTCAGTGTAAAAATCTGTCACAAAGAACCGGCAAAAGTAATGATTATGAATATGTAAAATATAGCAAGGAGATATTTTAATTGTTTATTAATAAAGAAGTGTTTTCTTTGTGTCGGCTGCAAAGATGAAGTTGAGATGCTGACTCGCGATCTTCGCAGTAGTGAACGCGCCAGAGAGAAATGCACATTTCAGATTACATAAGCAGAGAGCAGTCTGCAGTCTGTTTTCTTTCGTTTTGAATTGTTCTGTTTAAAAGTAGACATGTCTGAGGCACCTTATACGCTGAGTTTCGGTTTATTTATGAGATGAGCTCAGTTCACGCGTCCTCCGTTTCATATCATCTGCTATTTACTTTCCTATTTGTTAAATCCAGGTAGGCCTAATTGGTTGACGAAACATTGTTTAAAATTAAGATACAATTAATACAAAACGAAATTCAGTTTAAAGAAAGGTTTTGTGCTTTATGTTTGATGTCTCTGTGAAAGTTTTAAAATATATTTTAGTGCCGCTTTTAGAGCGCTCATGTCCGTATCATTGTTTTTTCCTCATAAATGCGAACACGAATAATAATAAGAATAAGAATATTACAAATGGACATGCAATTATTAATGTGAATGAATGGTAGGCTACTCCACATCACATCATCATCACTATTGTACATGATACGATATTAAATGCTAATTGTTTCAGTGCTGTAAAATAATGCATTGTGATAGGTCATTTGATCTCCACCTCGGAGAAGTTTCTCTTCTTTGCCGTCTTCCGTGTGTCCATGGCGTAAAATGAGGGCGTGGGGGAAGCGGAGACTTGAATATTTAGAGGCGTTATTCTAATGACGATCGTTTTCAGCCGCTGCATTTATCAAGGAGAGGTATTGCGTACACCAGGATTTCAAAGGTACGCACAGCTTCATACATCAGGCGGTGAGAGGAGTGTAAGCATAATCTTACGTCAACATATACGCCCGTTTCTACGCAAGAATGATAAATGAGGGCCACTGTGTGCACGTCGCACCGGTCTCATATCTCTCATGGAGGAGCGGTGCGTGGAGCAGATGTCGCTCATTATCATTCACGCCACCGGCCTCACGCTATTTTCTCACGTCCCTTGAGCTCGTCCTGCTCGCCACAGCTACTAGTGATCTCATTATTTATAAATGTATAATTAAACTTGTTTAAATGTACTGTTTGGTGTTGCTTTGTTTTTAAAAGATATCCTAATACAATTAGGAATCATTAAAGATATAGAAGTTTCGAATCTAGAGGTCAAAATGGCAGCTTGTGGCAGTTCTAGTAGTTACGGAATTCTGGCACTTGTAGTGTTAAAGCTACACTGTGTAATTCTTTAAGTTGATTCTTAGCAAAAAACACTTTGTTCTTTCAAAATAATATGTGCTCATTCATGTGTAATTACTTCCACCAACTAATCAAGTATTCTCGTAAGCGTAGAATCCTCCATTCAGAATACTCGAATGGCGGTAGCCATGTTGCGCCTCGATCTTGAAAATACATTAGCCAAAAGGGCCTAACCTGGAAATTCAAGCTTCACCTTTCAAGCTTTTACAGTCAGTGGTACTGTGACGAATGCGAGGAGGAGATAACTTGCGACTGCAGGCAGATTTGAAAAGATGGAGGATCACGTCTATTCTCGAGGACATGGAAGCCAAGGGAGCGAAAGAGAGAATTAAAACGACAGGCAAATAAACAAGACCAAAGTCAATATTGGAGTGGCTTTTCCAAGATGGAAAGAGCTCATGAGGAGCAAGAATTTTAATAGGAACGTAATATTCAGTTGATAGTCATATACAATTTCACCGCTAGATGGGATAAACTCTTACCGTGTAGCTTTAATTATATTACATTATATTACTCCAATTGTGTGTAAACACAGTATTTATCTAACTTGACTAACTTATTTATCTAACTTGTAAGTTGGTTGCTTGTTGATAAAGAAAGTTAAATTGGGTTCGATATGCCTTTAACATGGATCTGGAAATGGAACATCACATGGAAATAGAGCATGAATTTAAATTGGATTGAAAAAAAATGCAGAGAGGAAATTTTGCCCCCTCATTTCTGAAGTCCATCACAAGTCACTCTACTGTATTAAATACATCTTCATGGCGGATTGGCACAGAGATATAGAACAATAGACTGAGCTGAGCAAACGAAATATTCCTTGACCTTCATTGTAATCCTGTAATGTCTCTGTCCCCTCAGCCTTAGTCATGAGAGAGAAAAGATCTTTGAAGAGAATGAAAAACAGCATATAACAGAAGGTCAGACAGCCTTCATTTTCCACACTAAGTTCTCATATTCTTGAAAGTGCTGTGCAGTGGCTAGACAAAATTATTTTGGAAAAGGCTAATAGTTTAAAGTGATTTGAGATTTTTTCTTTTCTTTCTTTTTTAAGATTATTCTCCCAGGTTAAAAAATAAGGGTGTCTATAATGAGTAGAATCTAACAGTTCCTGTCCTATAGGGATTGTAATAAAGAATCTTCCTTCTTTCAAATCATTGTCACTATTGCCTTCCTTCTCTTTTCAGAGCAGAGGAACACTGCTGTCAGTGGTGTTGAGGTGTGACTGAAACTAATTGTGACTTGTCACTGCTTCTACTCATCCAGCACGTCATCTCACTTACAAGTAGCCTGCTTCTTTTCACATAGATGGCAGCATTTTTTCTCAAATATGTACAAATTAAACTTCGAGGTCACTCGGGGTGTATAAAATGTTTTGTAGAATCTCAAAAAATGACAACCATTTTTGTTGTTGTTGTTGTTTTCTTTTTCTTTATTCATTCAAAGTACTGTAATAAGAAATGAAGTATGACTGAAATGAGAGTGTGACGCAATAGGCTAGTTGCACGTGGCCGCCATTTTGGATTTCTGATCAGTGAGTGTGCGGTTAGACACTTCCGGTTTCGCTTTACGGAGAAAGCCGAAAATTATCTCTTATAGTTGTTTATAGAATCAAGTATATCATTAAAAATACTACTAAGAAATATAGGGATGCACCGATACCACTTTTTCCAGACCGAGTCCGATACCGATACTTTCATTTTTGGTACTCGCCGATACCGATACCGTAACCGATACCTGTATTTTTAATTTTCAATTAATTTTCAATTCATGCATTTGTAATTTTTAAATGTATTGGTAGAAAAACCAAAATAATATCAATCATATTAGTTGTTTATTAAATTTAAACTTAATTAGTTCAACAAATATATATTTCATGCACTGCATATTCATTACTTTATAAATTAAATATATATGGATCTTTTTGTAAAGTTGATAGAGGTAGCCTATTTAGCCAAGAGCAGAGAGTAATTTATTTGTCCTTTGTCTGATTAACATTAAAACACAGCAGCAGATTTATTAAAGTGCCGCCCCTTTAAGGCCGAACGCACAAACGCACTGACGCCATTTGAATTATACTGTCTACGTTCACTTGAGATATATAACATACTTTTACTAGGATACTCGCCAAGACAGGTGTTTTTACATAGTTCTGTGTTCCTCCGTACAAGCGCAATATGTGAAAGACTTCCATTCATGTGTTCGCGCGCTGTCTGGTGGTTTTCGGGGCGCGCGCTGTGGATGTTTAAAGTTCATGGAAATTCTTGACCTGCAAATGTCCTGTAATAATGTAGGCAACCACTCGTTAAACATAAGTAAGGTAACAGTCCATGTTTTACTTACATATACGATTTAGTTTTAATCCAAATAACACGTGCTGAGTGAACGATCCGCAATCAACAGCATTCAACAGAAGTGCGCTCTCTCTCTCTCTCTCTCTCTCTCTCTCTCTCTCTCTCTCTCTCTCTCTCTCTCTCTCTCTCTCTCTCTCATCAGTTAACGTTATTAATAAGCTACATGCTTCGTTTTACTTGATTTGCCATTGACATCCGACTGAACTACAAACTTTCCACTGACGTCTGTGAAAAAGGGGTGCGCTCGACCAGCTCGTGCGTCTGTGTCTTAGCGCGCTCAATCCACTGCGTGTTTTTCTCTTATCAGCTTGCGCACCATATAGTTATATAGACGACGCGTTAATATATTCTGTTTAATATTACACTGATAAGATACATTTATTTCATATACAGCCTTCTTTTTTTATCCCCATTATAATTTCTGACACTGTACACATGCTGGTATCGGTTGTTGGTATCGGGGCATTTTTACGAGTACGAGTACAAGTACATGAGCTCAGTATCGGGCCCGATACCGATACTGGTATCGGTATCGGTGCATCCCTAAAGAAATATATTACTATCACAAGAGCAAATGGCAAGTAAATGCACGGATGCAAAGTCAGATTAATGAATGAAATACAACTGTTCACGAACAAAAGATTGTCTTGCATGGTCTCATGCTGCATACGCGATGAGAATTATGCCTTCTGACTGTTAATATAGAGTTACAACTACGATTTTATTTGTTATATGAGCAGACCTGATTTTGCAGGACACGAGGGAGAGAACTTGCTATTATTAAACTAGGTGTATATTGATTTTATATTAGATGTCTTTTTGCAGTGATGCTTTAAATTGCTAATAGGCTTAATAAAAATGTTAATGACGGCGCTGTGAACGTCACTATAATATAAAACTCATTTTAACAGCACGGGTCTATTCAATCTAAATAATTAAGTGAAAATAATAATCAAATCGCTAAAAAGTACATTTCTAAATAAGCACATAAATTCCATTAGGAAAGACTAAGATTAAATGCGTTCTTACCGGATTCAGTGCATCTTGAATTTATATTTTTTGTCTGATCTGGCAGCTTCGAGTAAGGGATCTCATTCATTGTGTCAGACTCCTTTTTTAGGGTCACCTGTAACTGGTTTTTACCATGTATATTTTTTCTCCCATTCATTATATGAACAAGACACTTTTTCTTCTCAGGAGCTCCGGATAGATCCATTTTTCTGTTGCAGTTTTTTTTTTTTTTGTCTCCGTGTGTGTGGGTTTCTCAGTGTTCAGTGTTTGTTTTCCAGCTCTGAACATGCAGTAGTTATTATTGGTTCTAGTCAGTGTTTTATTATTAACATTTTTTCATTGCAGAAGTGTAATTAGAAGTGTCATAACCGCACACTCCCTGATCAGAAATCCAAAATGGCGGCCACGTGTCTATTGTCGCACGCCAATGTGCATTGGCTCGTTTTTACAATAGTCGAAGATGACAGGCTCCCTAAGCGTGATCCCAGTCAGTCGACTACGTCTCCATTCCCTCCTTAAGGGAACGAGGGTTACATACGTAACTGAGATGTTCATAGACATGAATTTAGATCAGAGAAAATGTTATTTAAATTAATTTAAACGGATAGTTCAACTCTCTTTTAAATGAAATTAGCATTTTTTTTACATCAGTTCATAGCAGCTGTGTAAGGATAGAACAGACTCACGGATAAAAGTGAACCACAAACAGTTTAATTGCCCAACTGAGACACAGGTAAGTAATGCAGTTCAGTAAAAAAGTTGCAGTATCAGGAGAAGAATAAACTTTAATATTTTATTCTTTCACCAGCTGCAGACGGAGACTGGGAGAATGAAAACAGGAGATTAGATGGCAGAGGATACACAGGCAGGAGATCACTGGAGAATCGTAGTAAAAGCTGGAGAAACATGAAAACGGATTTGTGAGTCATTAATTCCAAAAACGAGGCCAGACGCAGACTGAAAGTTGAATCTTCTTATTATAGTGGAGTGAGTTAGAGTGATGATGACTAACAGGTGTGGTATAGACTAGAGAGTTTGATGGTTGTATGGATGAAGAGTGGTGGAGCCTGGTGTGCCTGTGACAGGATGTCTCATTTAAATGTATTAACGTTAACATAAAAAAAAACACCATAATAAAGATTGAAGAGCATTAAACTGACATTTTTTTTTGTTTATTTAGTTTTATTACAATAGAAGAAGAGTATCATCTTATATACTGTCACAGGTGGTTGCATGCAAATATATGAAGTGTAAAATCAAGTTCCAACATAAAGTTCAATGACAAAAGGCAGAGCAACACACTAAACGTAAGCGTGACTGAACACTGAAAGACTGTGAAGGAAGAACTTAAGTAGTGACTCAAACAAGATAATTAATGACGTGCTCCTGAACAGAATGAACTAATAACAGTAACCTTAGAAACAAAGGAGTGGCGGGAAAATCAAACAAAGGAACGCATGAGATGAATGAAAACAAACTTAAAGTCCATGATAACCAAGACAAACTTAATATGACTGTGACATACATTCTAAAAAATATAAAATATATTTATTTAATATATATAAAATATATATTTATATATATTTAAATATTAAATCATTTTGTGACTTTGTAAATATAACAACAATAAATAACTACCTTAATTAAATTCTCTGAATATCATTTAAGTGGTTGTTTGAGTTGGACACACCAAAATAAATGGCTAAAAATCTAACACTTAATCTATTATTTAAGATTTTTTCACAAAAAGAAATGAGTATTTGACAAACAAATTTCAATTTTGAGAATGGAGATATTTGGTTTTTAGAAAAAAGTTTTTAGAGTTTACCACATTAGCATCTAGAATTTAAAAATGGTGCATGTGTCTGGTTACTATGTGAGAACCAGTGTCATTTTTTGTGTCAATGATGCTGACTTCATGTTTGCATCTGGACACAAACACAGGCTAGATATGAACTTTAGCAGAGGGGAAGTTGCATCACTAAATATTGACTTCTAAACTGCCATGAGAATATAGGCTGCATTTTGTTCTCTCCTATGTGGAATAAAACAAAGGTCACACTTTATATTAGGGGGCTTTAACTACTAAGTACTTGCGGTAACACTTTATTTGAAGGGGTGTGCATAAGACTGACATGACACTGTCATAAACATGACATAACACCTGTCATAAACATGAAGGAGTCTTTATGAATGTTTATGACTGTTGTCATTAAGTGTCATTCGGTAAATTATGACACTTTCAATGCAAAGTTGACATTGTTTAAAATGTCTTTGTTATGACAACTTGACATTACCCAAGACAAAAATGTCTTGATTATGACAACTTGAAATTAAAAAGACGGAAATGTCTTTGTTATGACAACTTGACATTAACCGAGAAATCATAACCTGTCAACCTGTGACAACTTTGGCCGTCATGACACCATTATAACTGTGTCATGAATATTTTACTTGTCCTCAAGTAAAGTGGAACACATTGTACTAGTTATAAAGATGTCATTAAGGGTTATTACACTGCAAAATGCTTGAAGTTTGATAATTAGACCTGTTATGACATATTTGTGACAGTTGACAGGTTATGATTTCTTGGTTAATATTAAGTTGTCATAACAAAGACATTTCCGTCTTTGTTAATGTCAAGTTGTCATAATCAAGACATTTTTGTCTTGGGTAATGTCAAGTTGTCATAACAAAGACATTTAAACAATGTCAACTTTGCATTAAAAGTGTCATAATTTACCGAATGACACTTAATGACAACAGTCATAAACATTCATAAAGACTCCTTCATGTTCATGACAGGTGTTATGTCATGTTATGCAGTGTCATGTCAGTCTTATGCACACCCCTTCAAATAAAGTGTTACCGTACTTGCATCAAAAAAATAAGTTCAATGTACTTATTGTGATCATGTTGTATTGTAAAACACTTCTACTTGTATGACCAGCTTCGGCGCCATAGTGGCGTGATGAATTGATCTTCAAGCAAAAGGAACTGGATAAATATCTGAATGCTACCAATCCCGATCTGAATTCTGACTTGTGAATCATGACACAGTGTTTGTTCGTTGGCCAGAGGAGAACTGGCCCACTGACTGAGCCTGGTTTCTCCCAAGGTTTATTCTCTGTTGCCACAATGTATTCAACAATATTATTGATCTAAATGTACTGAAGCAGTTGTATGAGAACTGAACTGAGCTGGACTATGACATTATTATTATTATTATTTTTGCAGAACTGCTTTAAAGATGAAATTAACTAATTTAATAATTGATGATCTTTACAACAGAACTGAATCAACTTTAAACTGACTTCAGCTAAACGACAGTAAGGGAAGGGCCAACTGTGTAAAAAATGTTGTTAGTGTAAAAACTTGTTTGTACATAAGTTCTTTGTATCAAATTATTAATTTAAATGTTAGTACATAGTAGTTAAGGACACCTAATATAAAGTGGGACTGAAATAAACAATGAAACGGTCTAAAGCTCTAGTAACAGGTCAAAGACTGCAAGTTCAACAAATGGATAAATCAGTGAATCATTATGAAATAATGAAAGTGGGTAAAATGTATATGTATAACCAGCAAATTTCTACTACTTTTTATATAGGCTCTCAAATATAGTGGCTAAATAAAATATAATAAAACAGCTCTTTACTTACTGCTTGCATAAAATAGATTGCTGCACAGTTGTGATATTGTGTGAAAAAGCTCGTTTGGATTCTCCGCACAGGCCGTGGCTGGAACATCTGGTCTGGTGAACATTATCAGATACTCACCGAGCCCTCTATAATGAAAGGCATTATCAGTTGATCACAACATGTTCTGGATGGAGGGACAGCACCTACACATACCCCATCTCTCAGGGTGTCTTAGCAACTGGGATTGCATCCAAGTCACATGACATACTGTAGTTTTAGAAAAGGCAGCGTCATTAGTCCAGTCAAACTCAGCTGCACAGCTCGAAAACCAGAATTTTTTTTGAAACAATTTTAGAACTTTTAAAGTTGTTCTTAATTCTCTTAGGCTTCTTAATGTCAGCATTTACAATGTATAGACTTTGTATTTACAGTGGATTTAAAGGCATTCAGAAAAATGATGCGTTTATCATTAAATCTCATATGTAATGGTTTAGCAGTTTCTTCCCACTATGACCCCTTTTACTCCAAGTGTTTGATAACTGGCGAAGAACAAATGCAATTTCCGAACCGGTTTTACCCTGACTGGGCCATAATCATGTTACCTTTATTATAATTCTGCTTACATTTTTGGATTAAACAGATGAAACCTGTCATGAAAGAAAACAAAATGAAAACAAAATGAAAATGATAATAGGACTTGTAGGAACTGTTGCAATTACCATTATTTCCATTCAACTTGAGTACCGCTTCACCCCTCCCCCCAAACAAACAAACAAACAAACAAACAAACAAACAAACAAACAAACAACAAACAAAGCAATATGAGAATAAATAGTTCATTTAGATGTTACTATTTCTTTTTCAGTGTATTTATTATAGCATAATAGCATTATTTGTATATTTGTTATTTGCCTTTAATTCATGCAACATAATTTATTTTGTATTTTTAACTGTTTTAACTTTTTAATCTTTAACATTACCCCTAATAATCCCTAAAACTAGATTTTTATTTATTTATTTATTTTACAAAATATCATTTCTTTTAGTTTTCTGTTATACTGTATACTTATTTTGCGGATAAATGTTGCCTGAACGTTTTTTTTAAGGATTTGCATTACAAATAAGTTTAAAGCAAAAACTTATAAGAAAAACATTTTAATAAAAACTATTGGACAGTTTTTAGCATCTGAATAATACAAAATGTGATGTTTCATATTTCATGGACAATGCTGAGCATGGCTTTGTGACATTAAAAATTGAAACTCTCATTATTATCAATAACCTTCTACTCTGGCAAATTACCGTGATGAAGTCAGCTGGAATGTGAGGTTATGACTCAGCATTACCTTTCCTACAGTTCACCTTACACAGCATGTGTTCCCCATTTAAATTCACAAGAACACAACAGGAGTACTATGTACAGAGGGGAGAACTGTGGAGACACCGTCAGTGCTCAGGCCAAAGGTCATGTTATAAGCAGATGGTTGACTTCCAACTCACAAAGCAAAGTGTGAACATAACTTTATCAAAATACTTTAATCATTGTCATCAAAGGGATGAGTCAATATACAAGGACAGGCACCAAGCAGTGAAAGGGGAGCACACATTTTAAAATGCTTCAGAGCTCAGACTCACTACCATACGGACTCCAGACAACCATTGTCTCCATGCAAAGGATAGATGAATCAGCGAGAGCTTCATAGGGAAAGCTTGTTGGAACATATTGTATTAAAAATGTGTCAGGATTGTTTAACACCCTTATCTCATTTTGATTTTCAGTGAATTACAAAGAGCTGCCAAACAGCTGCTGTTTTGTCTCCAATTTACTTTGCAGTAATAAAGAAAGCCCTCCAGGAAATACTATAACTGACTGAGAGGTTTGTTTTGGCTTAGGAGAGCAGATTATTCATTTTGTTCTCTCAAAGCCAAAATACAAAAGTGTCCACAGTGAATTAATGATTTTAATATGATACATAGTAAATCTTGGAACTCTTGGAGAGTTTTAAGCAAGCATGAATGCTGACTGTAAAGCAGACCAAGCAGAATAGCTACAAGCATGCTGGCACGCACAACAGGGGTTCTGTAAAAAAAAAAGAAAAAAGAAAGAAACAAGTGAGAGCAGCTTTAATAATACATTTATAGGTGTACAATGCATGTGACAATTCCATCAAATGTGATGAAACACAAAGAGGCCTCTCCTGAGACCTCTATCTGTATAAGTTGTAACATTGTAAAATTTAAAATACTGGAAGCATACAGGGACAATGTGAAGAAGGACCCGCTATTAATGTTCAGGGTAACGAGGATCAGCCAATCAGAACCTTTGTTTTGGGGTCACGGAGAGGACACCTGTTTGCGCTGACTGATAAGTTTCGTTTTGAGTCAGTAGTGAGAGTTGCCGGGAATCACATCGTAGATATTTCTGAAGTAAATAGTTGTCATCTGTGTTGCTATCTGTGCAGGTGTGCGTTCAGAAACATGTGAGTACCCTGGTAAAATGTTTACATATGTGTATTTTTGGTGTATTAGGTTTTCTATGAGTGTTGCTTATTCTGAGGTACTCAGCTGAAATGCATTATGTTAGTATATATTTCGCAATCATCATGCTAATGTCTAGTATTATTAGTGTTACACTACTATTGTGCTTATGTGTGTACTCACCTGATACTGTATTATTGGAGTGTTTACAATGATTGTGGTGTAGAGAACTATGTTTTTGGGTTGCTGTTACTGAGACCCAGCCGTAAGAAGGCTGTTCTTTAACTTAGTGAGCAGCTAATGTGTGCTAGTATATTATTTGGTTATTTGATATAAACAGCTAAAGCTACTTGAAGGGACAATTATACTAATACCATTTATTAGCTTTACTAATAGCATCCTGACAGCACTGTCATTTACGTGTATGCTGATATTTTCTTTTCTTTATTGTTTATTGTAGAACCACACATACTGTACACTTATGAAGACAGACAATCATCTGTTAGCTGCCAATAAATCCTTTGAAGAGAAGAAGAGCATTCAGTTGCATTCTTACCGATGCACCAGTGGTCACCTATCCCAACTAGCTACAATTACAGTCCTAGCTATCAAGTCTTCATTACAGAAAATAGAAGACAGGAAGTTCCCCCCAAAAAAATTCTTGCACTTTCATATTGAGATCTTTTAAAATTAATTTGTAGACTCCATCAAACAAATATTTTGCAATTATAGCGTGGTTTGTTTATTGTTCTTAATGTTTCTTAGGATGACCATGACTCCTAAGGCCTTGAGACAGGATCCGGAACTGCCCATGCTTATAACATGCCTTTCCAGTTAATTGGTGCCTTCATGGTCATGGTCTGATACTGACTAGCCTGGCTGTCCAGAACCTCTAGATTTGTCACTCTGTCCTGCGATTTGATGCCCTAACTGAGTGCACAATCATCAAACAGTGCATCAAGTTCAGTCCATTTACTTGTCTTTGGCATTTAGTCTTCGAAGATCGAAGAGGAGACCATCCAGTTTGTATCACAGGTACACTGTTCCTGACAATGTGCCAGACACAAGTGAAGAACAAGTTGAAGAGGATGGGAGCAAGCACACATCCTTGTTTCACCCTGTTTGAAATGTCAAACAGAGTGAAATGCAGACATTTGTCATCCTATCTTGGAAAATGCGGATCAGATTTGTGAACTTTGTGAATTTGATGATTTCCTCATCCCAGATGCTAGTCAGAATGCTATTGAATGTGCAGAACATTTCTGGGCTTGTCGTTTTGAAGACCTGAGTTTTGAAGAGTAATAATTTGTCACTCGTTGGTGTGGACTTCACAATGAGAGTCCACAGAGAGTCAAGGTTCTCATACATTTTTTTTCATTACATCTTTGCTGCTGGTCAGTATAGGGACATAAGCACTGATGACTGTTATGTGACTAGTGTTGGTTAATTGGAAGCAAAGCTTCATAAGCTGCTCATTGATGCCAGTAAGGAAATCAGGCAGCTGGTGAAGAAGCTTGGACCGAATGGCAAAGCCAACCTTATGGATTCTACCCTCGTTGTTCGCCTTCTAGAAGAATGTGTAGCCTCCCTCAGGTTTGCAGATGGATCTTTCCTTTGCAAGACGAGTTTCACTGAGAGCAGTGATGTCGATGTTATATTGAGAAAGTATTCTGGCTATAAGTGCTATCCTTCTTTGGGGTCTGAGTGTGTTGTTAGATTATAGAAACATCGAGAAAATTGCTATGGGATGATGCCGCAGGTGGAAAAGCCTTGGAAAGTTATCCTGAAAACCTCGGTGCTGCCCATCAAACCCTGCCGTGATGCATCTGCTTTGTTGGGCAAGGCTTATATGGCTGTGGGAATACCAGGTCGACCTTCTTAAAGATATTTATGAGGGCGAGGGACCAACACCTGAAGATATTGCAAAGCTATGTAGGGCTGCAGAGCTATGTAACACGCCTTCGGCCGTTCCATGGCGGCTACGGTTGTCACGGAAAACACCAGTGGTTAAATCTTTCGGGCATCATGGAGAAACACAGGGCTTTCCTCCTTGATCCCCTGATTTCGCCTACTGGCCTGTTCAGCGACGGTGTAAATATGGCCGTCGACAGGTTTCAGGAGGCAAAGAATAGTCTGCAGCCTTCAAGCAGTATCTCCCTCATCTCTCAAAATCAAAGAAGTCTGCCCCCAGTGGGCAGCCGCAGCCATCCATCAGCTCCAGGCACAAAAAGAGAGCGTACTTAACAGAAGCCTTCTCAGAAGCAGGTCGATCTGAGGACCATCCTGTAGACTAAGAAGCAGTATTAATTTTGGCAGCCATTTTTGTTTTACATCTTCAGATGAAAATGCTTATTGGTCTTAGTCACATTTTAGGTATTTTGTCTTTCATAATTTTAGTTTAGTTTTAGTTGACGAAAAGTCATTGCATTTTTTGTCAACTTTTAGTCATTATTTTTAGTCAAACTTCAGTTACCGACATTAATTTTGATAGCTATTATGTATATATATGTAGCTATATGTAGTCTTAAGACAAAAAATGTCATTATAGTTTTTCACTTTAGGGCAATTAAATTAAGCTTATGAGACATTTGAATCAAGGTAACAGGCTGTATTGACATTGCACTCTTTAGCAGTAGCACTTGTGCAATTCTACATATCCCTGTTCCTTAGTTCAGTGGTTCTCCAATTTTTTAAAGTGCCGTAACCCCTCTTCCACTTAGACTGCAGTCACACCTTTTCCATTAAGGGACAATATTCGCCCCGTTTAATCGATTTTTTTTTCCAGTTAATTTTTTACCTTTATAAATACCTTTATAAAAGAAATAATGCTTTAAATAAAACAATGTTCAATAAATTTGCAATGATGGTAAAAACGAAGTGATTTTAAATATTAAATTAAAATTGCCAGTAGGTGGTGGTAAGTCAGTCTTTATGACTGAGTCATTCATTCATTCAGAAACAAAGCAAGTGGCTGTATTTATGAACGGGTCCTTGAATCTCACCGTTCATTCAAAGCCACAGATTCGTTCTCGAATCACTGCTGTGTGCTGCAGTTCTGCAATTCTGCTGTGGCTTTCGTTGCAAAATAGCAATAATATGCAATAATATGATCAACATTAAAAACACTGCTGGATATCAGCCTGCATTTTGAGAAAGATTTTGGTGTCTTTTGGTGGAGTTCAATGGCACGACAAGCGTTATGACTGGTAATGCAACATGACATCATGACTTTTGCATAAACATACACACCACTTTCAAGTCAAGTGGCGTGTCATCTATACGCATTTTGAACTATCCGCGTGTATGCGTGTATGTCCACGCCGTTAAATGTCCGAACGAAACGAAGAAAAACCTAGATCTACATCTGGCGAGCGATATTTTTTGTACTAGCATGGTAGGGGAACACTTATTAATGGTATTAACCCCAGTGACGGGTAGGTTTAGGGACGGGGTTGGGGTAGGTCAAATATTTATATATACAGTAATGTAACGTTAAGTCAACGGCGTTCATAAACACGCTGAAAAGAGATTATGCGTGTTCATAGCACGCCAAAAATGGAAATACGAATTGGCGTGTTATACATACGCTATTTCATGAGATCAGTCTGGGTAATGTCTTGGCTGCAGTGGAGGGCCAGGCTATCCTAGTACTCAGAAACTTTGTGTTCTTAAACTTGAAATAACAAGAGTTTCAGCTATTAATGTGATGGTCACACATACATACATACATACATACATACATACATACATACATACATACATACATACATACATACATACATACATACATGCATACATACAAGTCAAACACTGGGTGCAATATAAACACTATAAATTGCTATTATTATTGAACATAATCGGCACAATCACGTGCACTCAACAGCGTGATAAACGGCTTCATCTTCGTTTAACGAATCACTTGTGAACGGATGACATTGTTTCAAGGCTTTACAAACTTCTTTACAAGCATTTATAGTTAACATGGTAATTCAACTTACATTTGCTTATTGACGCACACTTTGCACACACAGTCTCACTTGCACCTTGCACCTTGAAGTTTGTATTTCTTGAAGTCGAACTTGAAGTTTTGCTTGGAAAAAGCTGGCCTAAAAAAAACACCTAAGTAACATTTAAAATATTCAATAAGCCTATTGAAATAATGAAATATTTAGTTAATAAACTTTTTTTATGACAGAAATATAACTACATGCAGCCTAAATTATTTAATTCCTTCATTATCAACACTTTAATAATGCTAATGTCTAAGTGTGAATTGCGACTTCTGTTTGTCTCAGAGTCCTCTCAGATCGCCTATGGGGGGTTTGGAGGGGCAGTTCAGTGGCTTTGTCGTGGAGGTACAAGACAAGGTGTTAATGTCCCATCTTTCATATGGAGAGTGTCGGATAGCCAGCCTGATGTGTCCAAATAGGCCCTATCTTAATTAAATTATAAATATTGTAGCTACTTATAGTATATTAGCTACAATAATAAAGTTTTTCATAAAAAATCAATTGAAGTGTTCAATCTACAGGAGAAAAACAACTGGCAGAGGGACGAGTCCGGAGGGTCAACCGATGTAACTGTGCGACCCCAAAGTGGTCCCAAACAGCTGGAGAGCCTGGGGACGGAGACTCCACTCTCCCTGGGCCATTGGCTGTTGTGAGGCTCGTCAGCGGCACGATTGAGGAGGTCAGAAGTAATAAGTGGAATGAAGCAACCTCAAAAGCTTCTGTCTCAGAGGCGGAGGTGGCGGCCGAGTTGTGACATGCGAGAGAAGCGTAGCGCAATGGTCGCAATATTGTCTTTTCAGATCAGTACAAATTTGCTGAGTAGCGGTGTCTCAAAGCGAGATGAACTGCAAGCAAATCGAGGCAATGGATGCCAATGCAGTTGGGGGGCCGCCCAGACCTCCGTTACTGTATGCCCTTTTTACGTGGCCCCTTAGCCGGTATTGATGGACACTCGTTCTGGGGACCGTTGGCCCGGAGAGGCCCGTTATGGACAGAGAGTTTGGCGGCAGGCAGGGGTGCTTTCACACAGAGCGTGCCACTCTGCTACTGCCACCTCAGGACTCTGCTGTGTAGTCAGTGCTGAAGCGGACTTCATATGGAGGAAGCCGAGCGGCTGCATCTACCATATGCTCCAGGAGCCTCTCCTCTGAAGAGTTTCAGTGGGACCCTTTCTCACTTCTATACAGCACTAACCACCCCTGTAGCGTATTTAGGGTGAATCTGAATAATTAAATATATTCTGGATAACTAAAATCCTAAGAGCCTTCAAAGGCCGGGAAGCTTCCAAACCAGCCTCCTCCCCCCAGGACTCAAAATTAACACACACACACACACATATATCCAAACACACATCCCCCCCAGGAATGTGGAATGTGCCACAGGAAGTTTATGTTACAGAGAAAAGAAACTTCTCTTTTTAAAAGACATTTTAAACAGAAATATTCAATGTGTTTTATGTGTTTGTTTGTTCATGTTACATTGAAATAACTGAGTTTACCATTATGTGTTTTTACATGTAACTGCGTATTCCCTAGAATTCTAACGAAGGAGAACTGAATTTTGCATTCATATATATTCTATTATACTTCCCCTTTAGAATTGTAAGAACAATGTATCTAATCTCATGTTATGATTTGTCTTTTATGTGTTTGGTCTGTTTCTCGAAAACTGGGATAATGTTTCAAACCTTGCCAACTAATGTTTAACCAAATCCATTTGTGACAAGTTTGGAGTCTCTGAGTTCCAATCTTCGCTCCCCAGTTAGCCATTGATATCACATCTTGCTAAAACTTTGTTACACATATGACTATAATAATTATGAAGATTCTGCTTTTAAACACCCGATGAAATTAGGGTTTCAAATGCCTTGCTTAAGAGAACAAAGGGCTCATACAACCAGAAGTCCCGCCTGCGAGTTTCGACCTCTTGATTGGCCGAGTCAATGGGAAGAGGCTGGACTTCGCCGATGTGATAAATGTAGGAGCGCAGCTCTGCCCACTCTCTCTTGCTTCGCCCGTCGTTACTGCTGCATCATGTAACCGATCCCGTGGTCTCCTTCGGAGACCCGATCCGATCTTTATATCTTTCCTTTGTAAGGCAAAGTTTTGTTTTCCATAGTCGAATCTGTTTACTTCCACGGAGTGAAACAAATGTAGCCGAGCTACTTTCATTGGTAATGCTACTCAAAGACTTTAAACCGCCGCGCAACACGAGCGCCCAGAGACAACACGTGACGCTTACACACACAAAGGACTCCGCTCACGCACGCGGCCGGGACAGGCCTTCAGGAATGCGACAACACAGCGAGACCCATAACTTGTGCAAGTATCTCTTTATAACGCTTCTAAGGAGCATTAAGATGATGTTTCGTGTTGTAATCAGAAAGGTGAATGTCTTAGGAGGAAGTATGCCAATGTTCTCTCTCTCTCACTCTCTCTCTCCCTCTCTCTCTCTCTCTTACTCGCTAACGTAAGTCATCCATTGCCCAAACTTTACGCATTTCTCGTTCATCAATGTCCTAATGTGTTTCGTTCGTGTTAATGTTTGTAAATACATGTATTCCTGTAACGTAGTAAATATATATAAGTAGACATGCCTTTATTAAATCATTATATTCACTTGACTGATTGATTCAATCTCTTTGCTCATTCTCAAATCCCTTAAGTGCCAAAGATCTTATGCTACAAGCTTTACGAAATTAATTAATTATTTCAATAATTAATATTTCAAAGAGTACTTATTATGGGGCAGGAAGCCCAATTCTTCTGGCCAGAGAATTGTGTTTCCTGCAATCCTATAAAGTAAGATAATATTGGGGAACCCCCACAATATTATTCTGACAATTGAGCTAAATTAATTTTGCCTGCTTTGTAAGACGTGATCTGTGTAATTAACTGCAATCAACTTGTTAAAATGAAAGGATTGCATGTATACATCCAGGTAAAATGACATTCTCCTTTAGAGGGAGATTTATTAACATGTAAGACTGATCTAATCCAAACATGTATGATTAATTATTAATTACCAGTTATTAATTATGATATGCAAATTCCCCAAGGATTAGATCCCGCCTAAAGTCTTTACACCCCACAGTGCGGGAGGATAGAGATCTGAAGGACATGTCTCTCAGGTCGAATGCTGCAGACCAACCTTGGGGACGGAGCATTTGGAAATGCATTTCTGTGTAACAACTTGAACAGGGGCTTTCGAAAAAGGGCCCGTCTCAATAAACACAGGACCAAGATGGTCGTGACCCACCTGTCTAGGGTACAATGAAGTACGGGCTTATAGAAGCTGGCCTTCAAATCTGCGAAGTGCGCACACAGCGTGATCCCAATCAGTCGACACGTTGACTACGTCGAACGTGAGCAACTGAAAGGGGACTGATCTAAAGTCAGGTTTCTCACTGGCTCAACAATGAGCTAACTGACAATACTGAGATTATCTCTGCTCTTCAGCACTCAATCTCCTATGTTTTCCATTAACAAAACCCCCTAGATACAATCCAGCCATCATCCATATCTGTCAACAACAATATCTCATTTTGCTCTTTACATGTCATAACACCTGAACTACAACCAAAGAGTCTTTACAATGTATTAACCACCTTAGACATGGCTGTTGTTTTTTTGTCTTAATATATTCCCTTAGCTGCCACTGTCCAACATGATTGATCTGCTCTGTGAGTGGAGTAGCCTTTACTGTTAAGGGAAACACAGCTTGTAGCAAACCTTGGGGAAAACAGTAAATATATTACGCAGATGTGTTACAGAAGATATACAGTTCATCATCTTGTCACACTCAAAATCTTACGGAAATAATACATGGAGCATGTGGAAAGATGTCCATTATTCTAAGTTGAGATAAGACTGTCAGTGGCATGCACAGACCTCTTTAGGGACAGGGGCAGAAGGACCAAAAAAGGCAAAAAAATGCATGTATTATTTCTTCAAATAACAATCACACATTTTTTCACAGAATTTAAATTCAATTATTTATTAAATAAAATCACCTGTATTTAAAGCAGTGCCTGTCTGTCTGTTGTGTTTTAAAATATTTGGTAACACTTTACTTGAAGGGGTGTGCATAAGACTGACCTGACACCTACTGACCTGACACCTTCATAACCATGACATGACATATGTCATGAATATGAAGTAGGGTTTATGCATGTTTATGACAACTGTCATTAAATGTCTTTCGCTCAATAATGACATTTTGAATGCAAATATGACATTGTTTAAGATGTCTTTGTTATGACATCTTGACATAAACCATAACATAATAACCTGTCAGTGTCTTTGTCATGGCAACTTGACATTAAATTAAGTTAAACTGTCATGTGGTTGGTTTTGACACTGGCTGTCATGAGGCCATTATAACTGTGCCATGAATATTTTTTGTGACCTCAGCTACAGTGGTACAAATTGAATTTGTCATTAAAAAGTTATAATGGCTTCATGACAGCCAATGTCAAAACCAACCACCTGACAGTTTAATGTAATGTTAACCAATAAAGCTAAGTGGTTTCTTAAGTTTGATCATTATTCTGCTATGTAATGTTTATGAAAGGTTGTGTTGTCTTAAGCGCGTTTCCACCGCAGGAACTTTCCCCAGGAACTAGGAACTTTGGGGTGGTACTCGGTGTGTTTACACCGCGGGAACCAGGGTCTAAATGAAGTTCCGGGTAAAAATTTCCACCCCAGAAAGTCCCTGCTGGCGAGGTAGTACTTTTTCAGAGTTCGGGAACTTTCGGGGTGGGACTTGTGCGCTGAACATGCTGATTGGTTGAGCGCACGTCACATTTGATGTAATCGATAATAAGATTATTCACATCTCTTGTTAATTTTGGTGGATTAATTTCTTACCAATCTTGTTCTTTCTGCCCGATGGCGCGCGTTCGTCCCATCCATTTCACGGTCAATGTCCGCTATAGCTGATAACAAATGTTGTCTACTTTTATATCTAGCATTACGAGTTTTCTGAATACGCTTTAGTATTAGTGCTCGTCTCTTTTTTGCCGTTTTGTTAATTACCTCGTTAGTAAACCAATAGATCGCACACAAAAGCAGCACAGCTTGAATCTCATCCATACTTAAAACTCAAAACAAACGCACCGCAGACTGGGAGGAGCAGTCGCACGCAGTTCAACGTCACCATAATCTTCCCGGTACTTTAGACCACGGTGTAAACGCAGTAAGCAACCGGTCTGGGGCAAAAAAAGTTCCTATGAAAAAAGTTCCTGGGACAAATAGTTCCTGGTAATTGCGCTGGAAACGTGGCTTTAGTAATGTCAAGTTGTCATGACAAAAACACTGACAGGTTATGATGTATTGGTTTATGTCAAGTTGTCATAACAAAGACATCTCAAACAATGTCATATTTTCATTAAAAATTTCATAATTGAGCGAATGACACTTAATGACAGTTGTCATATACATGCATAAAACTTCCTTCATATTCATGACATGTGTCATTTCATGATTATGAAGGTGTCATGTTAGTCTTATGCACACCGCTTCAAGTAAAGTGTTACCAAATATTTTAATGACTTCTTCACAATTAATCGTAATATATCACTCGATGGAGAGCAGCGGTAGGTCAGAGAGCCTCTCTTCATTACAAAGACTTCGAAGATTGGATTTCACAAGCTTTAACTTTGAAAATGACCATTCAACAGTAGATGTGGAGACAGGTAATGTTGCACATATTTTAAGGAGTTGAGAAAGAGAGGGGAAAACAGACTCAGTCTCATTTTCCTTAAGGCACTTTAGCATTTCCTGCACATTACTTTTGGAGAAGGAGTAAGATAAATGAAACGCTTTAAGTTCTGTGAAGGTCTTTTCTTTCTCAATCCCAGATAACTTACTAACTTGTTTTGACAAGTTCAACATCTCCAGGTTCTATTCCTTTTGACCATTTGGATGCTACTGTCAGACTGTGATGATTTCACTGAAGGCAAGTTTTAAGAGAACCCAAGTGCAGTTTATTTAGATAAACATGAACAAACATAAAACAAAGACGTGACGTGACGTGACGTGACGAAAGAAACATGGGGGCTTAAATAAGAGGTGGACTAATGAACCAATGACAACATGACACATCAGACAAGGGAACACATGGCAGGATCACATGATTATGACAGGGAATCACATGACAGGTAGCAATGGGAGAATTCAAGGAGGAAACAGTTAATGGCAAACTATTGGGCCAGTTTACAAGGGCATAATAATGCACATCTCACTAAAGCAGTACTGCAGGAAAGCTGGGAGTATGGGAAAAATGTAAAGGAAGATTTTGGACGGATTGGAAATGAAATAGCCAAAGAATTAGAAGGGTATAATTTGAGGATGAGTCCCACGATAGTTTATCCAGAGATTGCTCCATGGAAGATAGTTTGGCCTGAGATATACTGGTTTGTGTTACAAGAAAAAAGGAAGGCTCAGGAGGATATTAATTTGTAAAGAGTGTTCAAAAATCGGTTATTGGACAAATATAATACATATCCAGATTTATACAGATGATTTATGAGCTAAAAATCTAGAGACAGAAGCAACAGGATTAGGGTGGTGATACCAGATAAAAGAACAGGAATCAATAGGAGAACATCTAATAAATTAGGGGATTATACAGTGGAAATGATGGCAATATTAATTGCATTACGATGGGTAGAAAGGACGGGACAGAACAAAGTATTGGTATGCTCAGATTCATCAGCAGTTTTAACAAGCCTAAAGGCCCTTTCACACCGGACGCGTAACGAAAAAGCGAAACGGAAAAGCGAATGGTTCGCGTGCGAATAGTTCGTGTCAAAACCATTCACATCAGCCGCGACGCGAGTTTGCGACGTTCAGAGCTTCAACATTCCAAAACTTTCGCGCCGACGCTGAGAAAACATGGACACTTCATCATCATCATCATCATCATCATCATCATCCAGTGAAGACAAGCTTTTCATTTTCTTTAAAAGACAGAAAAGAAAGGTTTTGTGTGCACCCAATCTTAAAGAACAGAGAGTCTGGGGAGTAGACCTATGCTAATCTTGTAAAGAAGCTAAAACTTTACCACAAAGAACCAGCCAAAGTAAGGATTATGCATTAAACATTTGAATTGTTTAATAATAAACTAGTGTTTTTCTGTCCGTTTTCGGTATGAGACGTGCTGCAGTTCACGCGCAGTCGCCTCGATTAGCCTATATTGTCTATATTCTTCTTATTTATTAATCTAGACAATTTGTTGACGAAACATTGATTAAAATTAAGATACAATTTATACAAAACGAAATTCACTTTAAAGAAAGGCTTTCTACAAAACACAACTTAATAAGTGGCCAAAATTATGTCTGACCCATTCCAAAAGTTTTCGATATAAATTTGGGCATCTTATGATCCTCGTTACTCATCTCATGCGGTTCCCTTTTCATATAGCTAATCAACATAGATGAAATAAAAAAATAACATTATATTATTTAAACATATATGAAACGTAGCCTATGTTTAAGTTTTTTAACTTATATTTTGCGTCACCCCGCTCCGTTTTACTCCCATGCTCTGGTGTGTGGCATGCAAAAATAATATGAAACACACAATCATGAATGTTGAAAATGATTAAAAATCAATTATTTCCCTCCTAGTCAAAAATATTATAAATCATCAGCACGCACTTCAACTCACCGGAGAGACACCAAAAATCCCAGCTATTTTATCCAATGCCTCGTTCTTTTGTAACTGGTCCCTATAAGCAAACAACGTCATGTCATGCGTGCGTTGAGATGCGGAATAGGCAATATAAAAATGCTGTCATTATAAAATGTTTCTAGTTTCAATGTATTGCTTGTTTTTAGTTTACATTTCATGTAACTTGTGACACTTCTCTTCTCTCGCACATAATGCTGCTACGTCAGAGCAGCCAAAGCGTCAACAAGCACCTTTGTTTCCTTGTATGTGATTGGCTGAAGCCGTTTCTGTCGCAGCAAAAGTACAAAAAAATCGACATCGAAGCGAAAAAAATAAAAGTCGTTTTTTCGCCGCAGCACATTCGCGTTCGGTGTGGAAGCACTCATTACAAAAACAGCTGATCAAAAAATAAAACCATCGCGCGAATTATTCGTGCGTCAAAATCGCGTCCAGTGTGAAAGGACCTTAAGGTCATTCAAATCAAAAAGTCGTCAAGATATTCTGTTTGAAGTACTCCAGTCAGTAACAAGAATAGTAAATCAAGGTAGACAGGTAAAGTTTATATGGGTACTATGACATGTAGGGATAAGGGGGAATGAAATGGCAGATAAATTAGCAAAAAGGGCATTAACAAAAGGAAATATATAAATGCAAGTTAGTATTAGCAAAGCAGAGGTTAAAAGTGTGATATGGGAGAAAATAAATCAAAAGTGGCAAGAAAGGTGGGATAGAGAAGGGAAAGGGAGACACTTATATCAAATTCAAATGGAAGTTAAAGATACAAGGGTTGGAAGTGGAAAGGAGAGAATAAATTGTGATATCTAGGTTAAGATTGGGATATTGTTTATTAAATAAAACACTTAGTATGGAAACATAATACTGGACTGTGGATGCCATGAAGAGGAGTCTGTATTATTATTTTGAGATGCAGTAGGTATGGAGCACAGAGAGAGATGAAGAGGAATAAGCTGAGGGAGATGGGAGTTCAGAACATCACATTAAAAGGGTTATTGAGCAGTGATAGGGTTCAGACTAGAATTCTTATGACTTTCTTAAGAAGGGGGTTTTAATAGGATATGAAGAAATGTAGTATTGAGGAGGGTTAAAAGTATAATTATTGCTGTTGTCATTATTTAAATTATTATTATTATTATTGTGCAGAATGACTGGGATGAGGTGTGAGTGGGGGAGGGGGATTTAGTCTGTAAATCTATTTTTTGTTCCACACTCCGGAGAAGAAGGTGGCGGAAATGGACCAATAAGTTGGATGCAAACCGCCGTAAAATAGCAACAAGAAGAAGAAGAAGATGACAAAGACATAACATGACCAAAATGTTACATAGAATGTGTAAGCAGGATAATGTTAGTTGAACTATTATTTTTTTCTTCGAATCATCTGACCATCTCTTGAGTAATGGTATCCAAAAATGTGTAGTATACTCTTGTTAGGTAGAACTCCTCCAAAATCTCAGGGTGATGGTCTTCTCCTGTTGATTTTGAACACTTATACCTTACAGGTATTTTTTCTGGGTCTTGTCTCACCAGCCTTTTTAGCACTCCTTTCACCACTGTGTATGACACAGATCCACATCTTTCCACTGAAGAGCAGCTGATGCAACAGCAGTCTCCAGAGGCCTGTTTCAATAAGGAGGTTCAACCAACCCTGAGTTAAAACTCTGAGTTGATTTACCCTAAGATGGGGAAACTCTGAGTTTTCGGTTTCAGAATAGCTGAATTGAGTTAGTTTAATCTACTCTGAGTAGGTTGACTCTGAGTTAAGTGCGTGCAGCATGACTATGAAAAGCCATGATCAATGGAGTTCCAAAATGATGATTTATCATGGCAACAGCACCAGACAAAAAGTCAATACACAAGTATAATTCTCAATCACTGTTATATTATCAGGTTAAAAAAACTGACAGAAAGGTAAATTATTGAACTAATACTCATTTTCATGGTATCCCACATGCAAAAAAAAGAAGAAAAAAAAAAGAAAAAGATTGTGACAGCAACTAAAAATGAACAATAAAACCATAATTCAATCAGTTAAATCTTTAAGCATAAAAGGTTCATGGCTGTATGACTTTATACAGACATTTGACATATTAAATAAATATAATTCGGTGTCTATTTCAATGTGCCGCACATGTTTCCATGTTATATAATGCTCTTTTCACATAATTAAATGTTCTCTAATCCAACCTGTTACATTTTGTAATTAGGCTAATGAAATTAACATTTGACTTCTCCTCCGCCAACATAGGCTGGACCTGCACCACCACTGATATATGAAGAGGAGATACACAATACTGGAAGGATATTAAAATTCAACAGGAAAAATAATTACTGTTGCTTTTGTATTCGAAGGAAATAAAGATGACCAAATATATTGTGAATAATTTGTGTATTTAACAGATGTGGTGGTTAAGGCAAATATCTCTACCCTTCCATCTGGCATCCTCCCATTCAGTTATCTGGTTCATTTTCGGAAGGTGCGATGATGGGATTATGTGTGTCATCAATACATCCAACCACACTGGAAATCCTAAAGGAAATTCTAATTATTAGGTTACTTCCAGAGGTCGCAGCAAGATGTTATCAAGTGAACATCATTTATCAGATTATCCTCATTTAAACCGATTTCTCCACCACTGACCTGCACTTGTGTTCCTGTGAAACTCCCCTTTGATGGATCTCATGGGTTTGTGTCAAGGAAACAACACAAAAACTCTCAGAAAGAGCAGGAGAGTGAGGCACACTTTCCTTCCCGCTCTGATACAGTGGCCTTACTAATGTGCTCTGCATCTCCGATGTTATATAGAAAAATGTGCAATGAATGAATGTACTGCACTGCAAAAAAAAAAAAAAAAAAAAAAAAAAGCGCTTTTCTTACTTAGCTTTTTGTTTTGTTGTTTCCAGTCAAAATATCAACACATTAAAAAATTCTTAAATCAAGATGCATTTACTACATAAGTAAAACTCTGGGTTTACCGAAGAAAACCTGCTCCCGACCAGGTTAGGTTCACAGAGTAAGTAACCTTGGTAACTGACTGAGTATAAGTTACCTCTCATTCAGAAACGGGCTTGACTTACTCTGTTTTTTTCGGGTTTGACATACCTCCCATTCTGAAACAGAAACCTCAGAGTTTCCCTCATTTCAGGGTTAACATTCAGAATTTTCACTTAACCTCCTTTCTTAAACAAGCCCCAGAAACACTGGGGTGGCCACCTCCAAACAAAGCATAAACTCAACATTTATGTTGTGAAACAACATTAGAGCATCACTTGCAGCTGGATCAGGTGGATTGCTGTCTGACATTTTTTCAACAGCTGCATAACTGCAGAAAGGACTATCTGCAGTGCATTTAATGCATTTTCTATGCATTTAATGCCCAGCATGTCAGTCAGCCGTTTTAATTCCCAAGTTTTCTTTCGAGCATATAACAACTTTAGCATTTCTATGAATGCAGCATGGTGCTTGCTAGAAGAAGACAGAAAGTGTAGAGCTTCTCTACCCGATTAAAAAAAAATGTACAAAATGGGGACTTGATTTAGCGGTTTCCACTAACACTAGGTTTAAACAGTGTGTGTGGCAGAGCCAATATAGTGCTTTTTCATTCTGGCTCTGAATTCTAGCCTGCAGCCCCTTGTAACTAGCACTCATGTTAAATGCACAATCATAATCTTGACCCCAGATATTTTCAGAGTTCAATTTTCTGACAGAAGGGTCATTACCACTTCCTCTAAGTATTTGCCACTTGTTGATTTTACATGAGACACTTGGATGAAGCGCTCTTTTATTTGCATATCATGGACAAACTGGACCACAAAGGATACTTTCTCTGAGTGTGACACATGTAGCTTCATCCAAAAAAATTGAAAATATCTTTGCCTCATTAATCTCTTTCAAAATTACATTCCTCACTTGTGTTCCAAGAGATCTTATTAGATAATTTTGGGTCCTGTTAGATAAAAGTGTCACCTGTGGCTTCTTCTTGTGGGACTGAATCATCTGGATAGACTCAAGATGCATTCTGAGGACACTGTCTTATTTATCTAGGACTTGCACAAGCTCAAGGAAGTTTCCTCTGTTTCAGAGGTCTTCACTCCTGCTCCTGGAGAGCCACTGTCCTGCAAAGTTTAGTTCCAACCCTAATCAAACACACCTGAATCAGCTCATCAAGCACTTCAGAATCGCTTGAGTATTCAAAGGCAGGTGTGGTGAAGCAGGTTGGAACTAAACTCTGCAGGACAGTGGCTCTCCAGGAGCAGGAGTGAAGACCTCTGCTCTGTTTGAACTGTTGCTACGTTCATCATGGCCTCTAAATGTGAGTCATTGCATCCAGCCAGTTGTTACCAGCATACCACTGGTTCTGAAAAGACTGTCCTTGAGGATTTTTTGGAAAGCCAGATACTGCTTGAAAATTGCCCAAAAGAGCAGCAGAACTTTATATTGCTATTAAACTTAATTAGATGCTTATCAACATGAGCTTGGTCTGTTTGAAACTGTAAGGCCATCAAGGATGTGTAAACTTCTGGTGCATTTGGACTCAAACCGCTTCTGTAGCTCCTTCCTCTGTTATCTTGAGTCATCTCTCCTTCAGTATGTGCTTTTCCAGCTCCTTCCTCTGTTACCTCTCAATCCTTTTCTTGAGTTATCTCTCCTTGTACCTCTCTTTTCAACTCTTCATCCTCCTCACTTGGCTTAATGTCTCCTTGTATTTCCTCACTCATCTCACATTCTTCCTCATTGGGTCCTCATTGACCTCTCCTTCATCTTTCTCTCTTGTTATATATATATATATATATATATATATATATATATATATATATATATATATATGTTACAGGGATCGCGTTCGTCCCAAAATTATATATTATATAATTATTTTGTCCATAAAATGAACAGAAATGGGGACTCTATTTTGTTCCACATTGGCTTTCAACATATGGATAAAACCATTCTTTAATATATTCCACAGAAGAAAGTCATTCAGGTTTGGAACTGCATATGGGATATGTAGCATCTGGACTAATCAGACACATACAAATTATTAATTATATTAAAGGCACACTATGTAACAATTGCACCTTAATATAACAGCTTCAAAGTAATTTCGGTGGTAAATTAACTCATAGTAGGACGAATCATCCTGGTAGTAAAGCTTGGGGGGGGGGTCGCTGGAAAAACCGACTATGTAAGTTTGAGAGGAGCGCCCCGACAAATCTCACGAGAATTACGACTTGCTTTACGGCAACGACGTCACACACAACAACAACAACGGAAGCACGAATATTTGCGCGCAATTCAGACGTGATACCCATGCGTGATACGCGACGATGGAAAAAGCAAAGAAAACGCGGTCGGAAGAGACTAGGAAAAGGAAAAGAGAATCTGACCGCGTGAGGAATCAGACAAGAGTCCCACTCTGTCAGGCTTTTCCATAGATGGGGCTTTTCACTCGTTGGCACGAGCTAAAATGCAGCACTGGGTGCAACAGTGATGCTGACCTGGCGATCTTGTTGATGAACTAGTAAGTAAATCTCTTTTGTAAACTTGTTTGCCTTCTATGTTGTATTATGTTGTGCTTGCTTGTAGTATGCCATTTTTTACGATGCTGTTCGTTCATCCATGTTTGCGATTATCATGAAGACAGTTGTCAATATCTCACATAGCCTAATTATCAGGACATAATTAAGCCTAGAGGTTGTAATAGTGTAAACGAGCACAATTTGCAAACTATTATGATAAATTGCAATAATCGTGTCTAATGATATCATAACGGCCAATGTTATGAAATAATGTGACGTACATTTAGCTTTATTGATGTTATCTGGCATTTTGTAATGTTAACATTACAATCAAAAAACACAAATTAAATTATACAGTAGGCCTAGACTATAGGCTATTTAATTGTGATTTAGCAGCAATCGTGTAAAATGTTATAAGCCAGCAAACGCGGTGGAGTAGTTTATTATTATAAAGTAGTCTAACACTTGACATATAGTTATTATTATCCTATTACCATCATCAGTAGTTCAGTAAACTATGCAGTAGCCTAATATTTGTATGAAATCGTGAAACATTACCTGGTCAATATCTTCGGAGTCTATCTGTGTCTGTTGCATGGCCGACACTTATATAGCATGTTCTATAGCCACGGGTATAAGGCTATTTATGACAGTGCAAGTATTCCACAGCGACTCTAAGGGGTCGCTGTTTGACAAAAACACAAATGCTCCGTAGTGTGCCTTTAAATAAATAATCCAGAAAACTCACTCTCCCAAAAGGTCTATTAAAATTCCAATCAACAAACATCCCAAATGAAGCTAATAAGAGTTTCAAGACCCAGAAGGAATTTGCAGAGACTCTCACTTAATTCTTACTGAGAACGAGAAATAACCCCTTTTAAGAATATATATTCTATATATAACCACTTGAGAAATGTATAAACAAGTATCTAATTTTCCCATCTCATTATTTTCCTTTAAAGGGATACTCCACTGGTTTTTCATATTAAACTATGTTATTCCCTTAACTAAGACGAGTTGATACATACCTCTCTCGTCTCTGTGCGTGCACTAAATCGCTGTCTTGCCGCGAACCTTTGTTAGATCTTATCTCAGCCCTGTTCATTCAATACGTGCCAAGAAAAGAAGCGACCAAACACCTCAACGTTTTCCCTATTTAAATACAGTTACAGTGTAACTTGACAAGTGACTTGCTTGGGAGCACTTCAACTCGGCGCAGTAATATCATCACTCGTGAAAAGTCCGCTCCCGTTGAAATGAGAGGGAGCGGGGGGAGTGGACTTTTCACGAGAGATGATATTACTGCGCCGAGTCGAAGTGCTCCCAAGCACTTGCTATGGTAAGGTGGATTTCTGCTGCTTGCAAACGGACTCTTTTGAGGAGACAGTGGATTTCCAAATTTGTTGCCCTTATTCCACGCGCAATGCACGAATACACTGCAGGCTCACTCTCGCTCGTATCCAAGGTAAATCATCAACATTAGCATCCCTTACAAGTGTTTTATTTAAATTATGTTTTATTAACAAAGTTCGGGAGGAGCACGTTCAGATAATTAACACAGGTGGAGAGCACTCAGCAATCAATGATAAGAGGTTCAGCAGTCTCACCTCAATCCATTGAGAGTTTAGCAGCATCCCTCCACCACCTCTTCTCCACTCTTCTAGTCCTAACCATTTACATACAGGGGGGAGTACTCTGGGTTCGGGCCGAATTCCGAGTTCGGAGCCCTCCCCCCGGATAGAATGCCAAATACGCATTAAACTTTACTCCCTTTAATTGTATGTAAGTGTGACCTCGTGAACTGAATACATCACAAACGCATCTAAAACGCATGTGCAGATTGATTGATTGATTGATTGATTGAAGTTTATTTCGAGCAAAATAAAATAAAATAATATAACATACATATATATTAACACACAAACAAATAAAAAATAAAAATAAAAATAACATAGCACATGTCCCATATACATAGATATAAACATATACACATATACACACATATTATTTACACTTATAATAATAGTTGATCGAAAGGGAGTGGAAAGAAGTATAACTTATTTTTTTTTTTTATTGAAACATGTAAAATATACAATTTTAAAGAAACATGTAAATATACAAATGTATTCAGGAGAACATAAAAGAGGTAAAACAAAATTAAAATTCCCAGCTGGGAAAAGACAAATCATACAGAATAATTCCAAATTAAATGCCATAAAAATAATTATAAAACAAAAATAATAATACAAATAAAATAAACAATATATGAAAGCTGTTTAATCCTGAATATCAGAGCCATTACAAAATAATTGTTCATATATGTTCAGGAATCTATCACATTTTTTATTGCTAGTTAAATTAAAAGATTTAAACAGTGAGTCTACTTCAGCCAAAAAATGTGAGAAAATAGGAAGTGATCCCATAAATTTCTGTTTATGGATAAAAAATTTACCAAATAAAATAAAAAAATTAAAAATGTATTCTTTGGATGTGTGGGAATCAGTATAATAACAAATAATATCTTTCAAATTAAAGGAGTGTGCATGAATGGGGGTTTTATTTAAATGAGAAAATATGCTAGACCAAAATTTCTGAACCAATTTGCAAGAAAAAAATAAGTGTATTAATGTTTCATCTTCGTCACCGCAAAACGAACAGGTACTAGAAATATTAATATATTTGGACACCGTTGCATTAACAGGATATATCTTATGTAATATTTTAAAGTGGACTTCTTTGGTCTTGTTAGGGATAAAACATTTATGTGGTAATAACGTCTCAGGTTACTATTGTAACCATAGTTCCCTGAGAAACAGGGAACGAGACGATGCGTCGAACGACACGGTGGGAACGCCTCTTGCGTGATTGCGTCTGAAGCATCTATGCCAACTAGTCCAATGGAATGAGAGAATGAGCGTCACGGGCGGGTGACGTCATGAACCAGGAAAGGATAAGAGCACTTCCGCTGCTCGCCGGCATTTAGCTTCGACAGTTGCCGAAGCAAGCCGATCGCAGGGACGCAGGAAGTATGGCAGGGGGACGCATCGTCTCGTTCCCTGTTTCTCAGGGAACTATGGTTACAATAGTAACCTGAGACGTTCCCTTTATCGAAAAAGGGAACTTCGAGATGCGTCGAACGACACGGTGGGAACGAGAATACCCAACCCGCCATAATTACAAGTACCTGAGTGTCAGTCTGTTGATCTAAGCACTCAGCACCTGAGAACCTGGGGCAGCATCCAGGTCCAAACTGTAAAATCTCATGAATGTGAGCGGAGAGGACCAGCCCGCCGCATCACAAACATCTTGAAGAGATACCCCCTGCAATATGGCTTTAGAAGCCGCCATACTCCTGGTCGAGTGAGCTCGGACCACCAAAGGACAAGGCTGGCCCGAGTACTCGTATGCCAGTGAAATAGCCTCGACTATCCACTTACTGACTGTCTGTTTTGAAGCAGGAAGACCTTTCTTAGGTGATCCAAAGCAAATCAGTAATTGGTCGGACTTTCTGATTGAGGAAGTCCGCCGTATATAAGTGTCCAGTGCTCGCACTGGACACAAAAGTTGCAGTCTTTCCTGGTCCGCAAAAGGAGGAGGACAGAAAGCCTGCAGCACAATAGGCCTCGGAGTCAAGGTTGGAACCTTAGGGACGTATCCCTGTTTTGGATATAGGAACGCCTTGACCATCCCCGGTGCAAATTCAAGGCAGGTGGGGGAGACCGAAAGAGCCTGAAGGTCACCAACTCTCTTTAGGGACGAAATAGCTAGCAGAAAGATAGTCTTGAAAGTAAGGAACTTTTCTGAGACCGAATCTAAGGGCTCGAATGGAGCCCTAGACAGGCCTTCTAGAACTACAGTCAAATCCCAAGCTGGCACCTTAGTGCGAATTGCAGGCCTCAGCCTCAAAGTGCCACGAAGGAAACGTGTAATCAGGGGTCTCGACCCAAAGATATACCTCCCACCATGGTATGGTAAGCCGCAATGGCTGCCACGTAAACTTTTAGTGTGGAAGGACAAAGACCTGACACAAAGCGCTCCTGCAGGAACTCGAGTACTGTGTTGACAGAACAGTTAACTGGATCCCACTGATGTCGGTGACACCACAAGGAGAAAACTCTCCATTTAAGCGCATAAAGTTTCCTCGTAGACGGAGCTCTGGAGCTTAGGATGGTCTCAGCAGCCTCAGCTGAAAGACCACTATCTATAAGTTGGGCCCCCTCAGAGGCCAAACCCAAAGATTCCACATGTCTGGTCGAGGGTGAAATATTGTGCCCCCGGCCTGAGACAGAAGGTCCCTCCTCAAAGGGATCTCCAATGGAGGCCCGTCTAGCAGAAGGATCAGGTCCGCAAACCAGATCCGACTTGGCCAGCGTGGTGCTACTAGCAGTAGGCTTATTCCATACCGACGGACCCTCTCCAGAACTCCTGGGAGCAGAGCAACAGGGGGAAAGGCGTACAGACGTAGCCTCGGCCACGTCTGCACCATGGCGTCCAGCCCCAGGGGGGCTGGGTGCGTCAGAGAATACCAGAGAGGACAGTGCGTCGTGTTCTGAGACGCGAACAGATCCACCTCTGCCTGACCATATGCCTCCCAGATTTTCTCCACCGCCTCGGGGTGGAGTCTCCAATCCCCTGGCCTCAGCTCCTGCCTCGACAGGATGTCTGCTCCTATATTCTGGTCCCCAGGAATATACACTGCCCTCAGAGAGAGTACCTTCCCCAGAGACCACAGGAGGATCTGGTGCGCCAGTTTGCAAAGCGGACGCGAGCGCAGACCCCCCTGGCGGTTCAGATAAGAGACCACTGATGTGTTGTCTGTTCGAACGAGCACATGATAGCCTCTTAGGTCCGGAAGGAAATGTCTCAACGCATTGAAGATGGCCATCATCTCCAGGCAATTTATGTGCCAAGAAAGATGATGGCTTTTCCACAGACCCTGAACCGAGCGGCCTTCCATTACCGCTCCCCAGCCGGTGAGAGAAGCATCTGTCGAGATCACTACTCGATGGCAAAGAGCTCCCAACCCCGGACCCTGGGTTAAGAACCAGAATTTACATATAACTAAGGCACGAAAGCATCGCCGCGTGCCTTGATATGCATAGTGGGTTTCCCCTCGGGGAGAACCTTCTGGTCCTGAGCCAGCACTGTAAAGGTCTCATGTACAGCATGCCAAAAGGAATTCAGTTGGACGCTGCTGCCAGTAGACCCAACAGTTTCTCGAACTGTTTTACAGTGCGTGACTGGCCTAGCCTCAGCTCTTCTGTGGCTGTTAGGATAATAAATCCCATACCACACCAAGGAAAGTGGTTCTCTGTACTGGAGAAAGTACACTCTTCTTGGCATTGAGCCTCAACCCCAACATCTCTATATGAGCGAGAACGACACCTCAGTGCCGAACCGCCAACTGCTCTGATTCCGCTAGAATCAGCCAGTCGATATAATTCAGAATGCGTATGCCCTGAAGCCTGAGAGGGGCTAAAGCTGCATCCATGCATTTCGTGAACGTGCGGGTGATAAAGCTAGGCCGAAAGGAAGAACCCGATATTGGTATTCTTTGCCCCTGAAAGAAAACCTCAGGAACTTCCTGTGCTGAGGGAGGATGGAGATATGGAAGTATGCATCCTTTAGATCTATCGTGACGAACCAGTCCTCGGATCTGATTTGGGTCACGATCTGTTTGAGGGTCAGCTAACTTGAACTTTAGTTTCTGAACTGACCGAATAAACAGGCGAAGATCTAAAAGGGACGCAACCCTCCATCCTTTTTTGGAACAATGAAATAATGGCTGTAAAAACCCGACTCTCTGACGGGTGAGTACACCTGTTCTATAGCTTCTTTGCTAACAGGGCCTTTACTTCTTGTCCCATTAACAGAGCCTGCTCGGGATGCACCACTGTGGGCAGCACCCCGCTGTAATGAGGAGGACGAGAGCCAAACTGGATTCTGTATCCCTTCTCTACAAACTGCAGGACCCAATGAGAAATATTCGGCAGAAGCATCCACGCTGCCAGAAAATTTACTAAGGGAACCAGCCCCTCGAGGCTGGTCTCTGGTGTTACTGAGGGAGCCAAATCTGGAGCCTGAAACATAATGGCAGGAACTACCTGACCTGACTACTCAAAAGCCCCCCTCAGAGGGCGCGAAACCAATGCTGTACCGCAGCATAGCATCAGCGACTCGCTGGAGACCGCTGCGCCCTGAAGCACCGGAGGTGGCAGGGTTGGCAGGAGGGTCTCGTGAGGACCCCGAAATGGAACGGGCACCGTGAAATGAGGTGTACACCACTCTACTTCGGTCGGGGCTGTCCTCACAGGCCTGACGCCTAAACGTCAAGACCCTTGAACCGAAATTTTCTTCGCCTGAAGAACGGTCCTCAGATCCGGCTTAGGCTTAGACGACTTCGGTTGAGAGGGTTGCGTCTGTCTCCAGTATCTACATGGAGGAACACGAGACGCAGCACTCTCTTTCTGTGCACATAATATGATGAACTCGACGGCTGGGGCTGCTTACGCCCAGCAGCCCCAGGGGGGCTGGACACAGCGAGGGAGAAACCTTATTATATATATATATTTTTATATATATATATATATATCTTGTATCACCTAACAACGACCGCATGGAATGCGTCGCCGAAGAGACCCGAAGGCTCAAATTTCGCTATATCCAGAACCCCAGCAGATCGGCCTGATAAGCCTGGAGCATTATAATATAGATTTCTATAAACATTCTCCAGCTGACCTGCTGCCGTATAAGCTTTACCCATAAAACCAAAGTAGTTCTGCTTAAACCTACGCGCTGCCTCGGCAAACGCGAGATCCCAGCCACAGAATCTTATTTTTGCAAAATACACTCGAAATCTAAGCGGTGCCTCGGCAAACGCGAGATCCGAGCTAGATTCTGATTACAACATTAAAATATTCAATAATTTAAATATTCAGTGTGTAAATCAGGGAAAAAATGGAAGCCAGTGTGTGTGCTTGCTTTCACTTTCAATATTCTCAAACACAAACCTCCTCGGAGGAAGAATATGAAGGAAAAAGGGCTCTCTCTCCCCGAGCGGAAGAAACCGCAGAGCGTGCTTCCAACACCGGGGAGATAGAGCTGGATCTTCCGGGCAAGGAAGAAGAAAAGGCCCTCGGACCGTTCTCCCACCCCTCCAAAAGATCCTTTTGCGATCCCCAGGAATGCATTCTCCGCGCCGCCTCGGCAAACGCGGGTCCTGCATCCCGTGAGAATCGCGAGCCTGCCACTATCATAGTGACAGGCGAGAGCAGAGCATGCTAATCTGGTAGTTTCACTTTCACAATGTTAGCACTCAGCATGCTCTTACTCTCAAACAAAATGACACAAAGCTGTGTGTGTCCCCACCCGTTTAAATAAACGCGGGCAGGGAGGAACACACTGTTTGTACATTTGTTTCGCCATAACGTTTCCGACAATATTGTAACAGACAACAATAAATAGACAGAGACAGTTTGACACAGATCGCTTGCTGAGGCAACAGAAGCTAAATGCCGGCGAGCAGCGGAAGTGCTCTTATCCTTTCCTGGTTCATGACGTCACCCGCCCGTGACGCTCATTCTCTCATTCCATTGGACTAGTTGGCATAGATGCTTCAGACGCAATCACGCAAGAGGCGTTCCCACCGTGTCGTTCGACGCATCTCGAAGTTCCCTTTTTCGATAAAGGGAACCACCATTCAATGTTGCCAAAAGAGGCAGCCCAATGGGATCTGCCTCTAGGGCAAATTAGATCTCTTTTTTGAAAAATCTGGCGAATATGTTTATTATTGCATTTCTTATCATAAATGCTAATGCCATCCAATAACAAAGCCGAATCCATCATATTACTTTGGTTGTAGAATAAGTGGCTCTTAACCAGTTGCACTAGACCTGTAGGAATATCTTGAAGCACAGTATTGTATTCTTTAAAAGGAATAGGAAAGTCATGGATAGTCATGAAGCGTTCATAAGACAAAATGTTTCCAGAATTGTCAAATAAAGAAATTATATGAATTAGATCTCTATTAAACCAATTAGAAAAAAAGAGAGATTTGTTTCTAACAGTTATATTCATATTATTCCACAAAAGAGTTTTATGTGGGGAGAAATTGTGGATGTAACACAGTTTCCATGCAAGAAGAGCTTGCTGATGAAATTTAGATAGTTTAACCGGGAGTTTATTGTACATATAATTACATTTTAAGATAAAAAGGAGGCCTCCAATTTGATTAAAGATGAAATTAGGAATGAAAAACCAAATAGAATTTGAATTTAGTAGACATCTTCTAATCCAATTGATTTTAAATACATTAATAACGTTGTGAAAATGTAGCACTTCTAGTCCCCCATCACTTCTACAATTGGAAATCACTTCTTTTTTAAGTTTATGAGACCTGTTTTTCCATATAAAATCAAGAAAAATTTTAACACCTTTAGCAGTGCAGTCATTCACAAATAAAGAAAGTGATGGATACACAAAGCGAGAGAGACCTTCCGCTTTAGACAAGAGAACCCTCCCATAGAGAGTTAGGTCTCTTTGTAGCCAAAGATTAAAAATATTTTGAGTTCCCTTTATCGAAAAAGGGAACTTCGAGATGCGTCGAACGACACGGTGGGAACGCCTCTTGCGTGATTGCGTCTGAAGCATCTATGCCAACTAGTCCAATGGAATGAGAGAATGAGCGTCACGGGCGGGTGACGTCATGAACCAGGAAAGGATAAGAGCACTTCCGCTGCTCGCCGGCATTTAGCTTCTGTTGCCTCAGCAAGCGATCTGTGTCAAACTGTCTCTGTCTATTTATTGTTGTCTGTTACAATATTGTCGGAAACGTTATGGCGAAACAAATGTACAAACAGTGTGTTCCTCCCTGCCCGCGTTTATTTAAACGGGTGGGGACACACACAGCTTTGTGTCATTTTGTTTGAGAGTAAGAGCATGCTGAGTGCTAACATTGTGAAACTGAAACTACCAGATTTGCATGCTCTGCTCTCGCCTGTCACTATGATAGTGGCAGGCTCGCGATTCTCACGGGATGCAGGACCCGCGTTTGCCGAGGCGGCGCGGAGAATGCATTCCTGGGGATCGCAAAAGGATCTTTTGGAGGGGTGGGAGAACGGTCCGAGGGCCTTTTCTTCTTCCTTGCCCGGAAGATCCAGCTCTATCTCCCCGGTGTTGGAAGCACGCTCTGCGGTTTCTTCCGCTCGGGGAGAGAGAGCCCTTTTTCCTTCATATTCTTCCTCCGAGGAGGTTTGTGTTTGAGAATGTTGAAAGTGAAAGCAAGCACACACACTGTTGAATTAGATTCGCCATCTATTTTTCCAGTATATGATGAACTGGTGGAGGTTTTGTCCCGTGCTGTTAGTAAATTAAATATTTAATGGCCAGCTGAGAAAAAGGAACGCTCGTCCTAAAGAAATTTGACGAGCGTTTTCTTATTTCTATCACATTATCTCCACCACGAGGCTTCCATTTTTTCCCTGATTTACACACTGAATATTTAAATTATGGAATAAACCGTATTTATCACTACTTTCAGCCCTCGTGTTAAATGTTTATTCAAGATTAGAGGGTTGAAAGATTACGGTTATGATATGATGCCCCAGGCTGAACAGAAATAAAAATAGGAAAATGCTATTTTTTCACCTGGTCCAGTATCATCATTTAAGCCTCTGCTTTGCTCATAAGCCTATACTAAAGAATCTCGCGTTTGCCGAGGCAGCGTGTAGGTTTAATGTTGTAATCAGAATCTAGCTTGGATCTCGCGTTTGCCGAGGCACCGCTTAGATTTCGAGTGTATTTTGCAAAATTAAGATTCTGTGGCTGGGATCTCGCGTTTGCCGAGGCAGCGCGTAGGTTTAAGCAGAACTACTTTGGTTTTATGGGTAAAACTTATACGGCAGCAGGTCAGCTGGAGAATGTTTATAGAAATCTATATTATAATGCTCCAGGCTTATCAGGCCGATCTGCTGGGGTTCTGGATATAGCGAAATTTGAGCCTTCGGGTCTCTTCGGCGACGCATTCCATGCGGTCGTTGTTAGGTGATACAAGATATATATATATATATATATATATAAAAATATATATATATATAATAAGGTTTCTCCCTCGCTGTGTCCAGCCCCCCTGGGGCTGCTGGGCGTGAGCAGCCCCAGCCGTCGAGTTCATCATATTATGTGCACAGAAAGAGAGTGCTGCGTCTCGTGTTCCTCCATGTAGATACTGGAGACAGACGCAACCCTCTCAACCGAAGTCGTCTAAGCCTAAGCCGGATCTGAGGACCGTTCTTCAGGCGAAGAAAATTTCGGTTCAAGGGTCTTGACGTTTAGGCGTCAGGCCTGTGAGGACAGCCCCGACCGAAGTAGAGTGGTGTACACCTCATTTCACGGTGCCCGTTCCATTTCGGGGTCCTCACGAGACCCTCCTGCCAACCCTGCCACCTCCGGTGCTTCAGGGCGCAGCGGTCTCCAGCGAGTCGCTGATGCTATGCTGTGGTACAGCATTGGTTTCGCGCCCTCTGAGGGGGGCTTTTGAGTAGTCAGGTCAGGTAGTTCCTGCCATTATGTTTCAGGCTCCAGATTTGGCTCCCTCAGTAACACCAGAGACCAGCCTCGAGGGGCTGGTTCCCTTAGTAAATTTTCTGGCAGCGTGGATGCTTCTGCCGAATATTTCTCATTGGGTCCTGCAGTTTGTAGAGAAGGGATACAGAATCCAGTTTGGCTCTCGTCCTCCTCATTACAGCGGGGTGCTGCCCACAGTGGTGCATCCCGAGCAGGCTCTGGTAATGGGACAAGAAGTAAAGGCCCTGTTAGCAAAGAAGCTATAGAACAGGTGTACTCACCCGTCAGAGAGTCGGGTTTTTACAGCCATTATTTCATTGTTCCAAAAAAGGATGGAGGGTTGCGTCCCTTTTAGATCTTCGCCTGTTTATTCGGTCAGTTCAGAAACTAAAGTTCAAGTTAGCTGACCCTCAAACAGATCGTGACCCAAATCAGATCCGAGGACTGGTTCGTCACGATAGATCTAAAGGATGCATACTTCCATATCTCCATCCTCCCTCAGCACAGGAAGTTCCTGAGGTTTTCTTTCAGGGGCAAAGAATACCAATATCGGGTTCTTCCTTTCGGCCTAGCTTTGTCACCCCGCACGTTCACGAAATGCATGGATGCAGCTTTAGCCCCTCTCAGGCTTCAGGGCATACGCATTCTGAATTATATCGACTGGCTGATTCTAGCGGAATCAGAGCAGTTGGCGGTTCGGCACTGAGGTGTCGTTCTCGCTCATATAGAGATGTTGGGGTTGAGGCTCAATGCCAAGAAGAGTGTACTTTCTCCAGTACAGAGAACCACTTTCCTTGGTGTGGTATGGGATTTATTATCCTAACAGCCACAGAAGAGCTGAGGCTAGGCCAGTCACGCACTGTAAAACAGTTCGAGAGACTGTTGGGTCTACTGGCAGCAGCGTCCAACGGAATTCCTTTTGGCATGCTGTACATGAGACCTTTACAGTGCTGGCTCAGGACCAGAAGGTTCTCCCCGAGGGGAAACCCACTTTGCATATCAAGGCACGCGGCGATGCTTTCGTGCCTTAGTTATATGTAAATTCTGGTTCTTAACCCAGGGTCCGGTGTTGGGAGCTCTTTGCCATCGAGTAGTGATCTCGACAGATGCTTCTCTCACCGGCTGGGGAGCGGTAATGGAAGGCCGCTCGGTTCAGGGTCTGTGGAAAAGCCATCATCTTTCTTGGCACATAAATTGCCTGGAGATGATGGCCGTCTTCAATGCGTTGAGACATTTCCTTCCGGACCTAAGAGGCCATCATGTGCTCGTTCGAACAGACAACACATCAGTGGTCTCTTATCTGAACCGCCAGGGGGGTCTGCGCTCGCGTCCGCTTTGCAAACTGGCGCACCAGATCCTCCTGTGGTCTCTGGGGAAGGTACTCTCTCTGAGGGCAGTGTATATTCCTAGGGACCAGAATATAGGAGCAGACATCCTGTCGAGGCAGGAGCTGAGGCCAGGGGATTGGAGACTCCACCCCGAGGCGGTGGAGAAAATCTGGGAGGCATATGGTCAGGCAGAGGTGGATCTGTTCGCGTCTCAGAACACGACGCACTGTCCTCTCTGGTATTCTCTGACGCACCCAGCCCCCCTGGGGCTGGACGCCATGGTGCAGACGTGGCCGAGGCTACGTCTGTACGCCTTTCCCCCTGTTGCTCTGCTCCCAGGAGTTCTGGAGAGGGTCCGTCGGTATGGAATAAGCCTACTGCTAGTAGCACCACGCTGGCCAAGTCGGATCTGGTTTGCGGACCTGATCCTTCTGCTAGACGGGCCTCCATTGGAGATCCCTTTGAGGAGGGACCTTCTGTCTCAGGCCGGGGACACAATATTTCACCCTCGACCAGACATGTGGAATCTTTGGGTTTGGCCTCTGAGGGGGCCCAACTTATAGATAGTGGTCTTTCAGCTGAGGCTGTTGAGACCATCCTAAGCTCCAGAGCTCCAGCTACGAGGAAACTGTATGCGCTTAAATGGAGAGTTTTCTCCTTATGATGTCACCGACATCAGTGGGATCCGGTTAATTGTTCTGTCAACACAGTAATCGAGTTCCTGCAGGAGCGCTTTGTGTCAGGTCTATGTCCTTCCACACTAAAAGTTTACGTGGCAGCCATTGCGGCTTACCATACCATGGTGGGAGGTATATCTTTGGGTCGAGACCCCCTGATTACACGTTTCCTTCGTGGCACTTTGAGGCTGAGGCCTGCAATTCGCACTAAGGTGCCAGCTTGGGATTTGACTGTAGTTCTAGTAGGCCTGTCTAGGGCTCCATTCGAGCCCTTAGATTCGGTCTCAGAAAAGTTCCTTACTTTCAAGACTATCTTTCTGCTAGCTATTTCGTCCCTAAAGAGAGTTGGTGACCTTCAGGCCCTTTCGGTCTCCCCCACCTGCCTTGAATTTGCACCGGGGATGGTCAAGGCGTTCCTATATCCAAAACAGGGATACGTCCCTAAGGTTCCAACCTTGACTCCGAGGCCTATTGTGCTGCAGGCTTTCTGTCCTCCTCCTTTTGCAACTGCGGACCAGGAAAGACTGCACCTTTTGTGTCCAGTGCGAGCACTGGACACTTAGGTACGGCGGACTTCCTCAATCAGAAAGTCCGACCAATTACTGATTTGCTTTGGATCACCTAAGAAAGGTCTTCCTGCTTCAAAACAGACAGTCAGTAAGTGGATAGTCGAGGCTATTTCACTGGCATACGAGTACTCGGGCCAGCCTTGTCCTTTGGTGGTCCGAGCTCACTCGACCAGGAGTATGGCGGCTTCTAAAGCCATATTGCAGGGGGTATCTCTTCAATATGTTTGTGATGCGGCGGGCTGGTCCTCTCCGCTCACATTCGTGAGATTTTACAGTTTGGACCTGGATGCTGCCCCAGGTTCTCAGGTGCTGAGTGCTTAGATCAACAGACTGACACTCAGGTACTTGTAATTATGGCGGGTTGGGTATTCTCGTTCCCACCGTGTCGTTCGACGCATCTCGAAGTTCCCTTTTTCGATAAAGGGAACGTCTCAGGTTACTATTGTAACCATAGTTCCCTGAGAAACAGGGAACGAGACGATGCGTCCCCCTGCCATACTTCCTGCGTCCCTGCGATCGGCTTGCTTCGGCAACTGTCGAAGCTAAATGCCGGCGAGCAGCGGAAGTGCTCTTATCCTTTCCTGGTTCATGACGTCACCCGCCCGTGACGCTCATTCTCTCATTCCATTGGACTAGTTGGCATAGATGCTTCAGACGCAATCACGCAAGAGGCGTTCCCACCGTGTCGTTCGACGCATCGTCTCGTTCCCTGTTTCTCAGGGAACTATGGTTACAATAGTAACCTGAGACGTTTTCTTAATTCGACTAGAAAAATTAAGTTGTTGTCTGTCTACTAAATTTTTTGTTAAGTGAATACCTAAATACTTAATTGTGTCTTTAACTGGAATACCCTCAAATGACGTGTCATTGCATTTATGCAACGACATTATCTCACACTTCGACATATTTAACTTTAACCCGGAAGCACATGAAAAGTTTCTAACTATCTGAATGGCACTTGAGAGTTGAGTTTTATCATGTAAAAAAAGAGTGGTGTCATTAGCCAGCTGCGAGATTTTAATTTCCCTGTCAAAAATGGAGATACTTTTCAAGTTCTGATTGTGCATAATACTCAGTGATAATAGCTCAGTAACCAAAATAAATAAAAAGGGGGAAATTGGGCAACCCTGTCTGACACCACACTTTATAACAAATCTTTGGGAGGTGTTCAGATTAACTATGACTGAACTACTAATTTCTTTATAAAACATTTTAATCACATTAACAAAGGATTCCCCAAAACCAAACAGTTTGAGAGATTGCAGAAGAAATTCATGCTCAATGGTATCAAAGGCTTTATAAAAGTCTAAGAATAGAATAATGGCTTTAGAGTGTACAAATTCAGAGTAATCCAACAAATCTAAAACAAGTCTTATATTATTGCTGATGTCTCTACCTTTGACAAATCCTGACTGTAGGGTTTCCGGTCCATAAGCTCTTTTATCAATTTTAAGTTTGGGGATAGATATTCAATAATTATTAATCTATGATCAACAAATTATTGAGTACAGTTTGAACCGGGTCCTTACGTATTTAAATTACCCACGAAGGGGTGTACAGCGTACCCGTCTGTTCAGGGTAAATATATAACAATTAAACACAACGAATTATGGTTAATTATTAATATACATCCTACACAGAGGAATGGCTGATCTTCAACAATACCAAAGCATTTGACCCCTCCTCGCTCATTCACACGTCCGCCGTGTAGTCCGGCTAGAGGCTACAAATGACTTATGGTCTATTTTAGCTTAAATTAACTGACAATGTTTTGTGCACTTAAACGATTATCAGATTGTAGCTAGGATCTTTATATTAAAGAGGCTTTGTTATACGAGCAACAACCACAGAGTCAATAAAGTATAAAATGAGGTTTAATGAATGAACTACACTACATGTAAAACAAGGATATAGATTAAACAAAATGAAATAAAAACAATAAGAAAGGAAAAACACAAGGAAAAATCAATGGCTAGCACAGTTTTAGACCCTTTGAGACAGCCACAGGAGATATACTTTACAACGTCTAAAATTTGGATAGAACAGCTTGTTTTGCATTCAGACCTGTAAGTTCTTGGTGTGCGGGAGCAACGTGCGGCGTCCAGAAGATGGAGGTCGGGTTTCTTTGGTTCCCAGCGTGGTTGGTTCGCGGGAGATTCAAACGTCCTGACTTAGTTCGGTATGCGTGAAGGGAGTCTTTTCACCGGAGTGCTGGAAGACTTACGAAACGCACGTGGAGGTCTCAGTCGGGAGACGAGAACACTAAGAGCGGACTAAAACAGGAACATTAAAATAAAATACGAAGATTACAAAGAATACACAGGAACAGGATACACACGGACAGAGAGAGAGATCGTCTCTGTTTTGGGGATTATAAAGATGAGCTAGGCACGCCTGGGTAAGGCGCGCCGACCAATGGTAGCATCCCATATCGAGGGGCGCGCACGCCCCCTGAGTGGGGTGGAGATCAGTGGTAATATGAATTTATGACCAAGTAGAAAATTAAGCTTACTTTGGTAATTGCATATGCATGTAGTTATACATTTTACGATATGGATATACAGCTTAATAGATAGATCAGATTTGTAGGATCACAACGATATCACACATCATACGTCCAAGACATACTCTTGCAGAATTACATCTCAAAACGTACTTTCAGACATTTATAAGTATCTTACATTCATGAAAACATTCGTGATACAAGTTTGCACATTTACAGTTCTTCTACATGTATTTTAACACACTGAAGATGTTTTAGTGACGACTTAGGAGAGAAAGTTAGAGTTCATCTGTATGTGTGTGCAGGGACGAAGTTGTGTGAACGCATGTGTTGTAGACGTTGAGTCTCAGGCGGGAAACAGACAAAGGGAACGTATTGGTCGCCAATTGTCAATTAAGAGAAGGTTCTTTTTCAGGTTTCGGAATAAGGGAGATTATACCCTGCTTCATTGAAGTAGTCATTTCCTTCTGAGCAATGCATTCTTTATACATGCAAAGTAATGGGGATTTTATTAAGTCCCAGAAATGGATGTAAAATTCAACGGAAAAACCATCAACACCAGGGGATTTCCCTCTTTTTATAGAGAAAAGAGCAGATTTAACTTCCCCAATTGTCAAAGCTGACTGACAAAGATCTTTAAAATCATTATCAATAGTTGGTATATAGTTTTTAATAGTTTCGACAAAAGTCTCACAATTATCTGAATTAAATTCGGAAGTATAAAGTTTGTCATAAAAGTTTGTGATAAACTTAGAAATTAAGTTTGGATCAGTACACCTGACGCCATTAATATTTAGAGCTGTTAATGAATTTCTCCTGCAATTCCTTTTCTCTAATGCAAAAAAGTAACTGGAATTAGTCTCTCCTTCTATCCATTTGGCTTTTGACCTAATAAAGATCCCTCTAGCTAAATCCAAATAAGCTTGATTGATTTGTAAATTTAAATCTCTTAAAATTAACTCTTCCTCGTGAGTTAATGTTTTTTGCAATAAAGTGTTTATTTTATTTAGGAGTTCAAATATTTTTTTATTTTTAGAGGATTTTAGCTCTTTACTTCTTTTGATGGCAATCTGCCTAGCTTTATATTTAAAAAATTCCCATTTTGTTTTATAACCGTCACTGAAATTTTCAGAGAATATACCAGAAAACAAGTTCTTAATGCCATCATTAAAGGCTGTATCCTTAAGGAGAGAATTATTAAATTTCCAATAACCGCGCAAACTTGAAGTTTTTCCAGTATTACTACACAATTTTAGATTTATTAGCTTATGGTCAGAGAGGGGAGCGAAAGAATGAGAAATATCTTTTACAAATTGAAGAGCTGATGAAGAGATCAGGAAGAGGTCGATTCTCGATTGGGAAGACTTATTTCTATTTGACCAAGTAAATTCCTGCAAATCAGTGAAAGAAACGCCATGTATCTGTAAGAGAAAATTTTGAGCATAATGATAAGATGTTAATGTTTAACTGCTGGCTATCGTTATTTCTGGAAGGAAGTCAGTCCAAGGAGTCATCCACACATTCATTTAAATCCCCACCTAAAATCACAAAAGAGTCTGGGTACTTGATAATTACTTCATTCAATTCTGAGGATATCTGAGAGAAGAGAAACCTGTTGGCAGATCGGGAATTGAAACCATAAATATTACAAATAATAAAGATTGAATTATCCTGCTTAATCGCTAAAATAATCCATCTGCCTTCATCAGAAGATTTAACTTCTAGTATGTGCCCTTTAAATTTGTGCAACAAAATTGAAACTCCAGCCGAATGACTGGAGCCATGACTACAATAAATTGTATTTCCCCATTGATTTTTCCAAAATTTTACATCCATATCACTTGAATGCGTTTCCTGAAGAAAAATTATATCTGACTCACTGCTTTTACAAAATAAAAAAAACAGCTTTCCTCTTTACAGCCAGCGTCACGTAAACCCCTCACATTTAAGGATACAACAGAAAAAGAATGAAACTTAAAATCCATCGTACAAAAAAAGGTTTAGTAGGCTACCTCTTGTCTGAAAAAAATCCACAAATCTATTTTGAAATAGGAACAATATATAACCAAAATTAATTCACGAACATTAAATTACAGTATAATCACTCAACCTCCTTGCTTGTTGGTGCAAAGCATTAGATAACATTAGTCCAAAAAAAAAAAAAAACTCTCAATAGATAATAAATTGAACGATCGAACTGAACATGGTCAATCTTTGTCAATTTTACATCAGAGAAGTTGAATCTTTTCCCGTCGATTAAGGCAAATGCACCGCGAAAGGAGGCTTTCTTTCCTTCATCCCTGGCTTTTTTGACAAGAGGCCAAAGTTTTTCTCTGGCGGCCCTATCCTCTGGTGAAAGGGCTTCCGTGAGTCGCAACTTATTGTCGAAAAGAAATTTGCAGCCTCTAGCAGAGTGCCAAACGGTGTCACGAATACGACGCAGAGCAAATAATGATTGATCTGTAGGAACCATCATTTTTTCTCTGGCCAAGACGATGTGCAATGTCGACGGCCTCCTCAAGGTTATCACTGATCCCGGGAACTACATTGCTAAGGACATCAATTGCAACTTTCCGGACATTCTCACCATCCTTTTCTCTCACGCCATGTAACTTTAAAGTCCATCTCCAGCTGTAACGCTTACATTCACCCACCTCTTCCTTCATGGTTTTATTCATCTTTTGAAGCTCATGAATCTCCGTTGTCACAACTTTCAGAGATTCCTTGTGCGTTGCTACCTCAGCAACAAAATGAGTCACAACTGACGACATTGCCTCAATCCGCTTAGCCGTAGATTCAGTCCTTGTGTCAATTGCAGACATTTTCTGTAACATCTCATTCATGTTTGCCAGAAAGCTCACGAATGGCCGCCAGAATTTCTGCTGAAGAGCCGTCACTTTCCATGCTTACCCGTTTGTTTTTTTTTTGTTGGAGGTTTTAAGGGAGTATCAGGCAGAGGAGTAGCAAGAAGATCACTCAAATCTGGGCGCGAATCGAACCAGTTGTGTTCGTCAGCACTATTCGATGAAATCACATCCACAGAGGAAACGGCGCTATCGCTCCCTTCAGCAAATTGAATAGGCTCCGTAGTTGACATGGGCCCGTGTGCTGTCACGTTCAAAGTTTGTCTATTTTTCTTTCTTCCCATAGATGAATTGGCGCAAGGAGGTTAAAATGAAGAAGGTCATAAATAGTAACTGTCAAATTATAATGGCTATAATCGTCCTATTTCAAAATTTCCTGACAAGACGTTCAACAACGTGTCCACCTAACACCGCGCCATCTTGGCAACCACATAGTTTTACAATAACAGTAATATCAATAATAATTATTAAGTCAAGTCAAGTCAAGTCAAATATATTTATATAGCGCTTTTCACAATACAGATTGTATCAAAGCTGCTTCACAGTATCAATCAAAACAACTCAACAATGTTTGTTTATTACTGGAAAAAAAGACACCCAAGTTTGGTAGAGCTGATCAATGGTATGATTGGTTAATTAATTTGAATATCCCCAACTGAGCAAGCCAAAGGCAACAGTGGCAAGGAACCGAAAAACTCCATCAAGTGACCTAATGGTGTCCTAAAACTCCATCAGATGACCCAATGGAGAAAAAAAAAACCTTGGGAGAACCCAGGCTCAGTCGGGGGCCAGTTCTCCTCTGGCGTTTATGAACTAGAGGCCGAATTTACAGTAACTGTAAGATAAAACATTTATATAAATGCCTGGCTAAATAGATGCGTCTTTAGTCTAGTTTTAAACTGACAGAGCAAGTCTGAGCAACGAACAATATCAGGAAGGCTATTCCAGAGCTTCGGAGCTAAATGTGAAAATGCTCTGCCTCCTTTGGTGGATCTGGATATCCTAGGAATGACCAGCAGCCTCGAATTTAGTGATCTTAAAGAGCGCAATGGATTGTAAGGCAATAGAAGATCCGTTAAATAGACTGGAGCTAAACCATTTAGAACTTTATAAGTCAAAAGCAATACCTTGTAATTAATACAGAACTTTATAGGTAACCAATGAAGTGATGATAAAATTGGTGTTATATGATCATATTTTCTTGATCTAGTAAGAACTCTAGCGGCTGCATTTTGCACTAACTGTAGCTTGTTTATTGAGGATGCAGGACAACCAGCTAATAAAGCATTACAGTAATCTAGTCTCGAGGTCATGAATGCATGAACTAACTTTTCTGCATCAGAGACTGATAGCATATTACGTAGCTTAGCAATGTTTCTAAGGTGGAAAAAGGCTGTTTTTGTAACATATGAAATATGATTTTCAAAAGACAGGTTGCAGTCTAATGTAACACCCAGGTCTTTTACTGTAGCGGATAAAGTAACAGGGCATCCTACTATGTTAAAGTCGTGCTGTGAAAGGTTTTGTAGACAGTTTTTAGAACCGATAAGTATTACCTCTGTCTTATCTGGATTTAATAAAAGAAAGTTACGCGTCATCCAATCTTTTATATCTTTAACAATCTGTCAATTTGGATAATTTAGCGTATTCATCTGGCCGTGATGAAATATATGTTTGAGTGTCATCAGCATAACAATGGAAACTAATTCCATGTTTCCTTAGAATATTACCAAGTGGCAGCATATATCGTCGCTGCCCGATGAAACTCACGTATGTCCAAAACGGTTACTTTTCAGGAAGTGAAAAAAACAAGGTAATTCAAAAGCAGTTGAACGTAGCGTTGTCATACTTGGTACGGTATCTTTAAATGTAACCATATAATTGCCAGTGTAATGATATAATCCACATTTGACCAAAATCGAGTTTAAATGGACATACGTGCATATTTTACAGTAACGGTGGTCGATACGCGTTCTTCCGATCATTAATTAGAATGGCCAAGTCGCGTTTCATATTGACAGATGAATAGGCTACGCTCAGTTTATTAAATACATTCAGTTTATTAAATAGCCTACGTCTCATTTTATTAAATACGCTGAGTTTATTAAATGTCTCTTGCAAAATATGAAGGCACAATGAATCAATACACTCATATAATCATACATAATCAGAGAGTAGCCTTTTTCTTTTCGTTTTGAATTATTTCGTTTAAAGACTTTTCAAGCTTTGTGCATTCGATGTCTTTCTCATGTCTGTGTGAGGCATACACTGTTAAGTTAGGATGAGATGCGCTCCAGTTAACGTGCAATGTGACCACGCGGGCGCCTCATGATTATATTGCTATATATTTTCTTCTTATTTATTAAATCCACTCCAGGCAATTGGTTGTTGAAAAATGAATTAAAATTAAGATACAATTTATAGAAAACGAAATTCACTTTAAAGAAAGGTTTTCCACAAAATAAAACTTAATGAAGTGGTCAAAATCATGTCTGACACTCCATGTCTCAAATTGTGCATCCTATTACTCGTGCTGTTCACTTTTCATAAATCAACAAAAATGGAAAAAAAAAAAAAAAAAATATTTTAACAAATATGAAACTAAATGCGCTCATTTAATGGCTACAACAGTATAGACCTACAGACTCTATTTGTACAAATTGCTGCACATTTATTTAATTCTGAATTTTGCACACACAAGTTGAAAGGCTTCAAATCATGTTCACGGATAATTGTGCGTGCATTCATTAATCATTATGATACTAAAACAATAACAAAGTAGGCTATGCTATGTAGCCTACAAAAAATACAGCCATTTCTGTTTTGTTCTTTTAAACAAAAAAACAAGCTGCCCCCTTTTTTTTTACATTTCATCTTTCATTCCGAAATGAACGAAAAAGTACACCGACCCAACATGTATTAGCCTTTTTATGTTATCAATCTAAATTAATCTCGTTTTTAATTTAACTTAATTTTGTTTTTCTTTATTTAAATTTCGTTTTTTTCTTTATTTAATTTTCGTTTTTTTTCTTCATTCAATTTTCGTTTTTTTTTTTATTTAAATGTAATTTTTCTTTATTTAAATTTAGTTTTTTCTTTATTTGAATTTAGCTTTTCTTTATTTAAAATTCATTATTCTTTATTCGTTATTCTTTATTTAAATCTACCCTTTACTGTGTCAGTAATTTATTAGTCAGAAAAATATTAGACTACCTTAAAAGTAGGCTATTGTTAACAGACCCGTGCGTTAACATCTCCACAATAAACAGTGACAATTACTTCCTCTAGACCATTTACCGGTAAATAACAGTTGTGAATATATTGCGAATATATAATAAACTTGAACAGTGTTGTCAAAAACAAACATTTGCTTATACTTTACCTCACAGAGTTATTCGGCTATACAATCCTGAGCTTCCAGAGACGCTTAGACCTGCGAGACGCCTCCACAGGGCGGGAGATACGCGGCGTGATTGACAGCTTTGACACTAAATGGATATACGTGAAAATCAGATGACATGATTTCACAACTTTTCATTGGTCATTTAGACATGTGACGCACACTGTATACGGAAATGAACCCGGACATTCTATCTGTCGAAAAATCTCAAAATCGGCAAAATGGACATACGCGGTTTTCATCGGACAGCGACGATATATTGAGAATAATAGAGGGCCTAACACGGATCCCTGTGGCACTCCATAGTTTGCCGAAGTTATGATCGATTTTTCTCCATTTAAGTAGACGAAATGGTAGCGGTCAGATAAGTATGACCTGAACCAGCTTAATGCTTGTCCTTGGACACCAGTGTAATTTTGTAATCGATCTAAGAGTATTGTGTGATCTATAGTATCGAACGCAGCACTAAGATCAAGTAAAACTAGTACTGAGATACAGCCTTGGTCCGAAGCTAAAAGTAAATCATTTATGATTCTAACAAGCGCAGTTTCAGTGCTATGATGTGGCCTGAATCCAGACTGAAACTTTTCATAGATGTCGTTTTCTTGCAAGAAAGAGCCGAGTTGAGCGGACACAACTTTTTCTAATATTTTTGACATAAATGGAAGATTCGAAATGGGTCTGTAATTTGCTAGGTTATTTGGATCTAATTGTGGTTTCTTAATAAGAGGTTTTATAAACTGCCAGCTTGAACGTTCTTGGAACATGACCTAAAGATAAAGATGAGTTAATAATATTGAGAAGAGGCTCTTCCACTATAGGTAACACTTCTTTCAGTAGTTTAGTTGGTATAGGATCTAATAAACATGTTGTTGTTTTAGATGAAGTGATAAGTTTATTTAACTCTTTTTGTTCTATGGTTGTAAAGCATTGTAATTGTTCTTGCGGGGTGATAATTGCAGCTGAATTATAAGGCGCGAGCAAAGATTGAACGTTTACGATTTTGATTCTGATGCTTTCAATTTTCTCGGTGAAGAAGTTCATGAAATCATTACTACTAAACTGTAACGAGGTATTTCTTTCAGACGACGTCTGTTTATTTGTTAGTCTAGCCACGGTATTAAATAAAAACCTTGGATTATTTCGGTTGTTTTCTATTAATTTGCTGAGATGCTCAGCCCTGGCCGTTTTAAGGGCCTTTTTATAACGTGACATACTGTCTTTCCACGCGATTCTGAAGACCTCTAAATTAGTTTTTTTCCATTTACGCTCTAAATTACGGGTTTCTCTCTTTAAAACATATTTAGTATTATTGTACCATGGTGCTATACTTTTTTCTCTGACCTTTTTTAATTGAATGGGTGCAACAATATCCAATGTTCTAGAGAGAATGGTGCTAATAGTGCCAGTTAATTCGTCTAGTTCATCTGTTTGTTTGGGTTCAAGCAGCAGCTGAGACAGACCAGATAAGCTATTTGAGAAATGATCTATGGTGGATGGAAGAATTGTTCTACCTGGTCGATAACGTGGCGCAGCATGACATATTACAGCAGTACGTAATATGCAAGTTACCATGTAATGGTCAGTGACATCATCACTTAGTGGAATGATATCTATATCGGTTGGATCGGTTCCATATGATATAATTAAATCGAGTGTATGATTAAGACGATGAGTTGGTCCGGTGACGTTTTGCTTGACCCCGAAGGAGTTTAATAAATCTGTAAACGCAGCCCCTAACGCATCATTTGAATTATATACGTGTATGTTGAAATCTCCAACAATTAATGCTTTATCGACGTTGACCAAGATATCTGATAGAAAGTCAGCAAACTCTTTTAGGAAATTGGCGTAAGGCCCTGGAGGTCTATATACGGTTGCCAATGCTAGAGATAATAGGGATTTTTTTCTTACATCTAAGAGCGTAACATTTAGCACAAGTACTTCAAACGAATTAAACCTATGACGAGTTTTCTGAGTAACATTAAGGATATCTCTGTAGATTGTTGCAACACCGCCGCCACGACCGATCAGACGGGGCTCATGCTTATAACAGTATCCTGGCGGAGTAGTCTCATTTAGACCGAAATAATCATTTGGTTTAAGCCAGGTTTCAGTAAGGCACAGAACATCGAAATTATTATCTGTGACCATTTCATTTACAATAACCGCCTTAGGTGTGAGCGATCTAATGTTTAGATGACCTAGCTTTAGAAATTATTTTTGTTCACTAATAGCGAGAGTTTTTGTTTGAAATAACAGTTAGATTTGTTCTAGATCCCGCAGTAGATTTATTATTTGATCTTAGTAAACGAGGAATAGACACAGTTTCTATGCAATGTTCTACACTAGTATTAATATCAATTAAATTGGTGCAGTGGAGACTTTGATTTGGATTTTTAGTTACTAGTCAAACGGTATTTAACATCTTGGAGATGTTATCCGACAGAAGATCTGCCCCGATTCTACTTGGGTGTAAGCCATCAGCGCGGAAGAGCCTCGGTCACTCCCAAAACAGATTCCAATTATTTACAAAGAGCAGTTTCTGCTCATTGCACCATGACAATAACCATTCATTTAGCGCAAATAATCTACTGAACTTTCCATGCCCTCGTCGGTACGTAGGAAGCGGTCCAGACACAATAATCGATGTTTCAGGCGATGTGCTGCGTACCGTATCGATAAGGCTCCTGAAGTCTTTTTTCAGAACCTCCGTCTGTCGCAGCCTAGTGTCGTTAGCTCCCGCGTGCAGCACAACAGCTCCGACACGTTCGTCACCGTTCAAGATCTCAGTTACCCGCGCAGTGATATCGAGAACACGAGCACCAGGAAAGCAGTGACTGTGCACCTTACTTTTACCTAACGTAGCATGGACGTGTCTGACTGTGGAATCGCCGTTGATCACAGCATCGCGTTCCGTTTCACGAAGAGGGGAGAAGCGGTACTGAGTGGAGATCTTGGAAACCGGACGAACGAAAAGGTTCTTGTCCTGGGTCGCGGCTTCCGCGGAACCACCCAGGCTTCGTGGTGGTGTGTTGGAGCCGGAGTGAATGAAACCATAGCTGATCGTTACCTGGACGTTCGGGACCAATGCTGAGAAACGCATGGAGTAGACGAGGTCGGCGTCAGCGGGTTACTAACGTTAATCACTGATCCGTGTGCATCAGCGTGTGATGTTTCAAGAGCTAAACGCCGGTCTCTCAGCTCAGCTTGTCTCTCTAGAACAGAGGTCTTCACTCCTGCTCCTGAAGAGCCACTGTCCTGCAGATTTTAGTTCCAACCTGCTTCACCACACCTGCCTTTGAATACTCAAGCGATTCTGAAGTGCTTGATGAGCTGATTCAGGTGTGTTTGATTAGGGTTGGAACTAAACTTTGCAGGACAGTGGCTCTCCAGGAGCAGGAGTGAAGACCTCTGCTCTAGAAGGTCACGGATCTGCTTTTCTACAGCTTCTAATTCAGACTGCACCGCGAGCAAATCAGATTTGTTCTCATCTGCACCAAAAAGTAGATAACATACACCTGATATATTCGCCATTTTACAGATGGACATTAAGGTAGCAATGCAGCCAGTGATGGTATTAATATTTATACTAATTTATGACTCAAGTTCTTGGGTAAAAAAACGTCTTTTTAGTGGTAACGTTACGGGTGTAATGTAGACGCACGATAGACGGGAATGTTTTTTATTTTATTTTTTTATTTTTTTTATTTTTATTTTTTTTTATTATGTGTTAAATGATGGTTCAAAACAGAATAAAGGAAAAAAATACGGAAAAACAGAAAGAAATACGAACCTAATACGAGGCTGACTGCCACGACGCAGACAAACAAACTCACAGCAGGCAACGAGGCGGACGCAGGGCGAGCAGCAGTGAAGCAGTGTCTCGCTCTACGACCAACAACCAAATGTTCCAACCGTATTTGCGGTTACAGCCAGGGTTCTAAATTAACACCCGCCAACCCGCCAAATGCGGGTAAAAATTCGTTTTGGCGGGTGTTAATAAAAACTTACTAGCCAGTTTGGCCGGGGATGCATAAGGTTCTGTTCTCGGTCATTTATCCCGCTGGCAGTACTTCCTACATTTCCCATGAACACTGTGCCGTAATGCTACGTGATGACGTTTCATACGCCCATTGGCTGCGCACAGTTTGCAGTGAAGCCAGCACGAAAAATGATCATGGAAACGAACGAAGCATCCACCAGAAAACACAAGGAAGACGAAGAACGAACGGAGCCAGAGCAGGGAGCATAGACTGAAAGAGGAGGGACCAAGTAAAGTAAAGTAAAAAGTTAAGATTAAACTAAATGCGGCAGTGGTTGGGTCAGACTTCTGGGTTTAAATTTAAATGTTGTTTAAAAAGAGATAGGATACGTTATTTTTTTTTAAGTTTAAGGTTTTTGTCATTATTTCTGAACAAGCTTATACATTAGGCAATATACACAACAAGCTTACAATATATCTTAAGGTTTTCTTTTAGTTGAAAACATTAAACAATATGTGTAAACAAAAAATATAAACAAAAGCATTTAAGCTCAAGCAGCGTGGACGGGGAAAAAACGCAACAACAAAAAAAGCAGACGCGCAATTATCGTAGCCTACAGAACGTACATACTCGAGTCAGTATATGATTATCGTGTTTATATTGTTTCACGTTCAAGTTGAGAAAAAAATATATCATGCTTGAGTGAGAAAACGCGCTGCGCTGACAGACGTTGCAGAGACACGCGCGTGTGTTTGTGTGCAAAGTGACAGCACTTTGCATTTTCTGTGCTTAAACCTTTTCTCCCTCAAAATCATTTTGCTACCAGAAGGTATCATCTCTTATCACGATTCCATCGGGGTACAGCTGCTTACCTGCAGTCGTTAATGCAGTGATGGATAGCTGGATAATCAATCTACTGCTGTTTCTTTGGATTTCATGTGATTTCTTCTCATTGTGGTGGTGATATTATGATAACTCAGTTTAATTAATAATTGATTAAAAGTAATTCCATTTTTTAATAGGCTATCATTTTCATCTAAGCAAACTTCGCGAGGCAGACAACAACATTATGTGATCAAATACAAATAATCCACTTGTTAAACACAGCTCCACCAAGTGCACTTATAATTATAACTGTGAAAAAAAAAATTAAAATTCGAATAGTATTTTATTTTTTTGAATAATAATTACAGATCGAAAATTTGAATATTCGTGCACATCCCTAATAGATAGATAGATAGATCCCAAACTTGAAATGAAATGTTTGCACTTTCTGTGTTGTATTGTATTTTATATGTGTTTTCCATGGCAACAATGTTAATAAAATGATCAAATGCATTCAGTGGCACTCATAATTTCTCTTTTTTTTCACCGGAAAAAAATTTGGCTAGTGGAAATTCTGATTGGCTGGTAACTTTAGAAAGTTACCAGCCACATTGGCTGGTGATCAAAAAAGTTAATTTAGAACCCTGGTTATATCACACATCATTAGGCCACTGACCGTAGTGTATTCAATATTGTTTGTAAAAATATTATCAATGAGTGTGGCACTATGCGAAGTAATTCTACTGGGTCTGGTGATGTTTAGGTATAAGCTCATACTGTACATCCTATTCAAAAATTCATCAGATATTTTATGTTTATTTGGATTTATCAAATCTATATTATAATCTCCACAGATGAATAGTATTTTGTTATTTGCTATAGAAAACGTCTCGGTTACGTATGTAACCCTAGTTCCCTGAGTAGGGAACGAGACGCTGCGTCATCGCTGTGGGAACGCCCCTGCGTTGTGCGTCCTGAAGCACGTATCGAATCAGCCCAATGGAGAGATGGAACGTCATAGGCGGGTGACGTCATCGACCAGGAAACTATAAAGCACCCCAAACAGCACAAGCACATAGCTTCTGATAAGCCTGAAGGAAGCGCTAACGGGAGTGCCGGGAGTATGGCAGAACGACGCAGCGTCTCGTTCCCTACTCAGGGAACTAGGGTTACATACGTAACCGAGACGTTCCCTTATCCTAGGGAACTCGAGCTGCGTCATCGCTGTGGGAACGCGAATACCCACGTCGCCATAGGAGCAAGTGACCGTCATGTGAGAACTAGCGCACAGAGGACGAGAGCACCTGTGCCCCAGGGGTAGAACTTAAGTCTAGATCGTAGAACTTAATAAAAGTATGTGGTGAGGACCATCCAGCCGCCTCACAAACATCACTTAGGGAAACTCCTGACAATAGAGCTTTAGAAGCAGCCATACTCCTAGTAGAGTGCGCTCGTACAGCCAAAGGTGAAGGCTGACCAGCTGACTCATAAGCAAGTGAGATGGCCTCAACCACCCACTTGCTCATTCTCTGTTTAGACGCGGGACACCCTTTCCTGGGTGGCCCAAAACACACAAATAGTTGTTCTGATTTTCTCCACAGGGCAGCTCTGTGGACATAGGCGTCTAACGCCCTAACAGGGCAGAGTAAGTTAAGTTTCTCCTGGTCTGACGACTGAAATGGAGGAGGACAGAAAGCCTGCAGAACTGTAGGTCTAACAACATTAGTAGGGACCTTGGGAACGTAACCTGGTCTAGTATACAGAAAAGCCTTAACCATACCAGGCGAAAATTCCAGGCACGAGGGTGAAACCGACAGAGCCTGCAAATCTCCGATTCTCTTTAGGGAGGAGATAGCAAGAAGAAAGACAGTTTTAAGAGTGAGAAACTTCTCAGGAACTTCTTCGATAGGTTCAAAAGGAGCCAGGGAAAGACCTTCTAATACAATGGCCAGATCCCAGGAAGGCACCCTCGTGCGAACTGCTGGCCTCAGCCTCAAAGTGCCACGAAGGAAACGAGTTATAAGCGGGTGTCTCCCAAGAGAAACTCCACTGAAAGGGACATGGTAAGCAGCTAGTGCCGCCACGTACACCTTTAGTGTGGAGGGGGATAACCCTGCGGAGAAGCGCTCCTGCAAGAATTCCAGCACTGCACCCACTGGGCAGATGACTGGGTCCTGCAGGTGTTCTCCACACCAAGAAGTGAAAAGCTTCCACTTCAAGGCATAAAGCTTCCTCGTGGATGGAGCTCTGGAGTGAAGAATGGTCTCAACAACCTCGGTTGAGAGACCGGCATCTAAGAGCTGGGCCCCCTCAGAGGCCAAGCCCACAGCTTCCATAATTCTGGGCGGGGGTGAAATATCGAGCCGCCCGCCTGAGAGAGTAGGTCCCTCCTGACGGGGAGCTCCAAAGGAGAGCCGTCCAGGAGAGAGACCAGGTCTGCAAACCATACTCGGGCCGGCCAGAACGGGGCTACTAGTAGCAGACTGACCCCGTCCCGGCGAACCCTCTCCAGAACTCCCGGTAGCAGAGCAATCGGGGGAAAGGCGTACAGACGTGACCTCGGCCACGGCTGCACCATAGCGTCCAACCCCAGAGGGGCTGGATGACTGATGGAGAACCATAGATGACAATGCGTGGTCTCCTTGGAAGCGAATAGGTCCACCTCGGCGCGACCGAAACTCAACCAGAGGAGCTCCACCACCCCGGGGTGGAGTCTCCATTCCCCCGGCCTCGGCCCCTGCCTCGACAGGGAGTCCGCTACCATATTCAAATACCCAGGAAGATACATTGCTCTGAGTGACAGTAACCTCCCTTGGGACCACAGGAGGATCTGACGGGCCAACTTGTAAAGCTGGCGAGACCGCAGGCCCCCCTGATGATTTATATAAGAGACCACCGACGTGTTGTCTGACTGAACTAACACATGACGACCTCTCAGGTCTGCTAAGAAGTGTTTCAGAGCCTGAAACACGGCCAACATCTCTAGACAATTTATGTGCCATGATAGATGATGGTCCTGCCACAGACCTTGGGCTGGACGACCACTCATGACCGCCCCCCACCCTGTGAGGGAAGCATCCGTCGTTAGCGTTACGCGACGACAAAGAGCCCCCAACACAGGACCTTTGGATAGGAACCAAGTTTCTTTCCACATGACCAGAGCACGAAGGCAGCGCCGCGTGACTTTGATCGTGCGGAGCGGATTGCCCCTCGGGGAGAACCCCTTGGTCCTGAGCCACCACTGTAGCGGTCTCATGTACAACAGGCCGCAAGGTATAACGTTGGACGCTGCTGCCATCAGACCTAACAGTCTTTGAAACTGCTTTACAGTGAGCAGCTGGCCTAGCTTTACTTGTTTCACAGCTGAGAGAATCGAAGCGATGCGGGACGGAGAGAGACGCGCCCGCATCGAAACCGAATCCCAAACGACCCCCAGAAAAGTGGTCTTCTGAGAAGGAGATAAAACACTCTTCTTCGCGTTCAGCCTCAACCCCAACTTCCTGATATGAGCGAGAACAACATCTCGATGCCGAACCGCCATCTGCTCTGAGTGAGCTAAAATCAACCAATCGTCGATGTAATTGAGGATACGAATGCCCTGAAGCCTCAGAGGCACTAAGGCTGCATCCATGCATTTTGTGAAAGTGCGAGGAGATAAAGCTAGGCCAAATGGAAGAACCCTGTACTGGTACGCCTCGCCCCCCAAGGCGAACCTCAGGAACTTCCTGTGTTGTGGAAGGATGGAAATGTGGAAGTACGCGTCTTTTAGATCTATCGTGACAAACCAGTCCTCGGATCTGATTTGTGACACGATCTGCTTGATAGTGAGCATCTTGAATTTTAGCTTTGCTACCGAGCGATTCAACAGGCGCAGGTCTAAAATCGGACGCAACCCCCCATCCTTCTTTGGAACGATGAAATATCGGCTGTAATAACCTGACTCCAGACTGGGAGGAGGAACCCGTTCTATAGCCTCCTTTTGGAGGAGCGTTTTCACCTCCTGTTCCATTACCAGAGCCTGCTCGGGGCCCACCACTGTGGGCAGAACCCCTCTGAATTTTGGTGGACGACACCTGAATTGGATAGCATAACCGTTTTTTATTGTGTGCAGGACCCACTGAGATATTTTTGGAAGGCTTTTCCACTCTGCCAGAAATTCTACTAAGGGTACCAGTCTCTCGAGACCGGCCTCTGGTGTAATTTGAGCAGCAAACGCAGCACCCTGTAACGGTGCACCGGCAGGGAACAACTGGCTTAACTGCTCTGAAACCCTCCTCAGAGGGAGCGAGCGTCCCTCGGGAAAGCGCTCGCTGGGACCGTCTGCGCCCCGGCATAAAGGCGGGGTTGGCAGAACGGGCCCCTGAGGGCACCGAGGAAGAATGGGCACCGTAAAAAGAGGTGAACACCTTCCCGCCTCGGGAGGGACCACCCTCAGTGTCCTGCACGCCGCAGCGTCAGGACTTCTTCTTAGCCGAAGCCTTTTTAGCCAATATAACTGTCCTCAGATCAGGTCTATTACTAGAAGGTTTCGGCTGAGAGTGCCGCGGCTGAGCCCACTGTCCAGCAGGGGGAGCACGAGACGCGACACTCTGCTTCTGCTGCGCCCTATGTGATGAGCTTATATTCGGCCGGGGCTGCTCCCGCCCAGCAGCCCCAGGGACGTGAACTTTTAACGGAAGAAACTTTTTAAAAGCTGCCGTTTGCTTTTTCTCTTCCTGGAATTTATCAATGACAGAATTTACAGCGTCACCAAATAAACCCAGAGGAGAGAGAGGAGCGTCTAAAAGGAAAGCTTTTTCTCTTTCTTTTATATTAGTTTGATTTAACCAAAGATGTCTTTCTGTGGCCACCAGAGCTGCCATAGATCGACCCACTAGTTTGGCCGATTCTCTGGTGGCACGCAGGGATAAATCAGCAGCCTGACGCAGTTCGCGAATTACGTCAGCACCGACCTCCTCACTCTCACTCACGTCCCTCAGCAGGTCAGCCTGGTATGCCTGCAATATAGACATAGTATGCAGACATGACGCAGCCTGACCTGCCGCCGAATACGCTTTACCCACCAAAGCCGAGGTATTTCTTAAAGGTTTGGTGGGTAACACCGGTGTTTTAAAGGAAGATGCAGCCTCGGAAGAGAGATGGCTCGCGAGCGTCTCTTCGACGCGAGGCATAGATCCATAACCACATAATTTAGCCCCCACTATATTCGAATATGTTGAAGTCTGGGGACTAAACACTCTATATGACACTGGCTTTTTCCATGATTTCGACACCTCAGTGTGGAGATCATGAAAGAAAGGCAGACACCGGCGAGGAGGCTGCACTCGTGACGGCAAAAATCTCTCATCTAGTTTCGATTTCGAAACGGACTCCTGTCTAGTCACTGGCCATTCAATACTGAGTTTTTCTACAGCTCTAGTTAAAACCTCCATAAGCTCATCATTCTCGGGAGTGCGAGGTGGCGAATCCTCCACATCTCCCATATCAATACTAACAACATCCAGCTCCTCAGAGCTGGATAAATGTAATACTGGTGCCTCAGCCTGAGCGGAAGAAACCGCAATGCGTGCTTCCGAACCCAGAACTGAGACACTGGATCTCACAGGTGAAGGGAGAGAAAAGGCAGAGCCCGTCTCTAACCCCGCTGCGAGATCCATCTGCGAACCCCACGATAAGAGCTTCCGCCCAGCCTCGGCTAAAGCGGGACCCGAACCGCGGGGAGCGCGCACCGAACCACTCTCCTCAAAGAGTGCCCGGCGGGAGCGGAGCGTTCTCATGGGCAAACGCTCGCAATGCTCGCAATCAGCTCCCTCGAGAGAAGATTGGGCATGCTGCACTCCCAAACAAACAACACAAAGATCGTGTGTATCCCCACTCGTTAAATAACGCGAGCAGGGAGGGACACACTTTCTAAACTGCTGTTCGTTCGCCATATCTCTCATATATATATATATATATATATATATATATATATATATATATATATATATATATATATATATATATATATATATATATATATATATATATATAAATTGTTTGTGTGGTGCACAGTATGTAAGGACAGACAATATTCACACAGGGACAGATTCACATATAGCGCGACTGAAGGCACAGAAGCTATGTGCTTGTGCTGTTTGGGGTGCTTTATAGTTTCCTGGTCGATGACGTCACCCGCCTATGACGTTCCATCTCTCCATTGGGCTGATTCGATACGTGCTTCAGGACGCACAACATAACAACGAATAATTTCCCTTCTGAGTTGATACTGTTGTTATAATCATCTTCAGTAAAATAGTTGCAATTAATATTGATAGATGAGAAAAACCTGTTATCAGGGTCTATCTCATCTTCCAAGTCTTGTGCATTGTACTCAGTGTAGTCAAATGGTTTCAGTTCCAAGTGATCATAGTCAAGAACCCTTTGTTGTAACCAGGGTTCTAAATTAACTTTTTTGATCACCAGCCAATGTGGCTGGTAACTTTCTAAAGTTACCAGCCAATCAGAATTTCCACTAGCCAAATTTTTTTCCAGTGAAAAAAAGAGAAATTATGAGTGCCACTGAATGCATTTGATCATTTTATTAACATTGTTGCCATGGAAAACACATATAAAATACAATACAACACAGAAAGTGCAAACATTTCATTTCAAGTTTGGGATCTATCTATCTATCTATTAGGGATGTGCACGAATATTCAAATTTTCGATCTGTAATTATTATTCAAAAAAATAAAATACTATTCGAATTTTAATTTTTTTTTTCACAGTTATAATTATAAGTGCACTTGGTGGAGCTGTGTTTAACAAGTGGATTATTTGTATTTGATCACATAATGTTGTTGTCTGCCTCGTGAAGTTTGCTTAGATGAAAATGATAGCCTATTAAAAAATGGAATTACTTTTAATCAATTATTAATTAAACTGAGTTATCATAATATCACCACCACAATGAGAAGAAATCACATGAAATCCAAAGAAACAGCAGTAGATTGATTATGCAGCTATCCATCACTGCATTAACGACTGCACTGCCCTACAAAGGCAAAAGACCTTAACTCACCAGAGTGTGAAACTGAGAAAAATGACTTTAAAGTTTTTTTGTTGTCCAGCCAATTGTATGATAGGTAGGACACTGAAAATTTGCAAAGTAGTTGTCATAATGAATATATTTATGTACATAAAAAAATTTGAGGTCAAACTTGACCTTTGACCCTTATTCGGAAGTTACTGTATTCTGCCTTTGCATTATCTGCAAAACAATAATGGGTCATACAAAGGCAAAATACCTTAACTTCTAATTTAATGACCATTTTGACTTTTATCACTCTATACAAACATTTCTATGATAACAATGATAGCCTTAAAATAACATTTAGTGAGTTCTGTCTAGTAAGGCTTAATATTACATCAATAGAATATTACAAAATAAAAAATAATGAGAAGGCTATTATCTGTACTGGATCATTTTAAAACGTTATCGCTGTACTTAATTTAAGTAAAATAACTCAAGAGGTACTGTTAAAGTAACCTTCCACAAATATTTCTTACATTTGAGATTTGGCTATGCCAGTAATATGTAGACGCTCTTTCTCAAATACCATTCACCCTTTTCTGACAAAACGTATAGGAATATGCTTATATCTAATGACATTGTGAGTATTTTTTCCAGAATCAATGAAAAAACTTTTCCTGGACAGAATTGATATAGCCAGTTTATGACAGTTTACAAAGAAGGGAGTCTAACAACAAACTAATTACATATAGGCATAGCACCGTAACTTCAGCGCGGCAAACACATTGCTGGTGGGTAAAACAAAGGCATAGTGCCTTAACTCCACTGTAACTTAGGCATTCTAGAGTGCAGCGGAACAAAGCTAAAAGACTCTAACTGATGTTAAGGGCTTCTGCCTTTGCTTTCCCTCTGATTTTGGAAGTTATGGCAAAAACAACATCTTATTTTTAGCAGAAAAGAACAAAATAGACACAAGATATTTTTCCACATGATAAAACTGATGTCCATTGTTCCAAATATGGCAAAAACTCATTTTGACCAAAATTGAAGTTAAGGTCTTTTGCCTTTGCACGGCAGTGCAGGTAAGCAGCTGTACCCCGATGGAATCGTGATAAGAGATGATACCTTCTGGTAGCAAAATGATTTTGAGGGAGACAGGTTTAAGCACAGAAAACGCAAAGTGCTGTCACTTTGCACACAAACACACGCGCGCGTCTCTGCAACGTCTGTCAGCGCAGCGCGTTTTCTCACTCAAGCATGATATATTTTTTTCTCAACTTGAATGTGAAACAATATAAACACGATAATCATATACTGACTCGAGTATGTACGTTCTGTAGGCTACGATAATTGCGCGTCTGCTTTTTTTGTTGTTGCGTTTTTTCCCCGTCCACGCTGCTTGAGCTTAAATGCTTTTGTTTATATTTTTTGTTTACACATATTGTTTAATGTTTTCAACTAAAAGAAAACCTTAAGATATATTGTAAGCTTGTTGTGTATATTGCCTAATGTATAAGCTTGTTCAGAAATAATGACAAAAAAATAACGTATCCTATCTCTTTTTAAACAACATTTAAATTTAAACCCAGAAGTCTGACCCAACCACTGCCGCATTTAGTTTAATCTTAACTTTTTACTTTACTTTACTTGGTCCCTCCTCTTTCAGTCTATGCTCCCTGCTCTGGCTCCGTTCGTTCTTCGTCTTCCTTGTGTTTTCTGGTGGATGCTCCGTTCGTTTCCATGATCATTTTTCGCGCTGGTTTCACTGCAAACTGCGCGCAGCCAATGGGCGTATGAAACGTCATCACGTAGCATTACGGCACAGTGTTCATGGGAAATGTAGGAAGTACTACCAGCGGGATAAATGACCGAGAACAGAACCTTATGTATCACCGGCCAAACTGGCTAGTAAGTTTTTATTAACACCCGCCAAAACGAATTTTTACCCGCATTTGGCGGGTTGGCGGGTGTTAATTTAGAACCCTGGTTGTAACCCTATGTCATTAGTATCTCTTGAAGTAGATGAAATGTGATTGGATGACATTGTATAATGTACACACTTCTTTTACCTCATTAATCCCGTTCTCAGTCATATTTTCCCAACACACTTCTTTTACCTCATTAATCCCGTTCTCAGTCATATTTTCCCAACTCCTCCATGCTTCTAATCACCAAAACCTTGGCCAGATTACTTTACTTCCTGAACAAGTGCGCACCCGAGTCCATGTTGCTTTCACATTCACACGAACCGAGACCAGACCATTCACTCAGACCACCTCTTCCAGTTAGCCTCGGGTTCGGTACCCCAGTGCGCACCCGGGTCCCATGACAGCGTTCACATTAGCCTTTTTTCATGCCAACCGTGCCCCATTCCGAACTAAACTGCCAGTGTGAAAGCCTCCTCAGTGGGGCCAGAGCTGCATCCATGCACATGGTGAATGTGCGCGGGGAGAATGCTAGGCCAAATGGAAGAGCCCGATATTGGTACACTTCGCCCGCGAAAGTGAACCTCAGGAACCTCCTGTGACATGGAAGGATGAAGACATGGAAGTATGTGTCTTTTAGATGTATCGTGACAATCCAGTCCTTGGACCTGGTTTGGTTCACGATAATGGGGATAGTAAGCATCTTGAACATGAACCTCCTCAGAGAACGATTCAAGTGTCTCTGATCTAAAATCGTCCGCAACCCTCCATCCTTTTTTGGAACTATAAAGTGCCGACTGTAAAATCCGAACTCCCTGTCTGGAGGGGGGTGCAGTCTGTATCCTAATTTTATTATACGCAGAACCCATGCAGATATGTTGGGTAGGCATTGCCACTCTTCTACAAAATCTACTAAGGGAACCAGCCTCTCGAGGCTGGCCTCGGGTGTTTTTCAAGCACTGTTCTCAATCCCCTGAAGCAGAGAACCGGCAGGAATTAGTCAAGACTGATTTTGTGACCAAATGCAAAAGGAACCCGTTGCAATCCTCTGCCGAGCCAGAGTAGGGGGCCGGATTGGCCACGGGACTAGCGGAGTTTACCGGAGAAGGAGTCGTCATGGCGGATGTTGTAACTGTTGACGAGCTGAGTGCGCGTTTGGTTCCGTCTACGATCTCCTGGAAGGGATCTGGATTACTCGTGATGCTGTTTTGGTCTGGTCTTCTGTTATGGAATGACACAGACAGATGATTAAAGTGATATATGGTGATTTAATGGAAACTGCTGGCAAATGGAGAGAAGTAATCCTTAACAGACTTGAAGCAGCAGATGATAGATGGAGTGGAAGTGGTGAGCACACACTTTGGGTTGATACGGATAGCATTGGCAGACACAGAAGAACCAGGAAACACTCCGGGAGATGACTGGAGAGATGCAGGAGACCGGGAACGTAAGTAAGCGATATAACTTCTGATAATCTGTAACACAGGAAAGTAGTTTTTACTCAAACGAGACCAGACAATAATGAAACTCGAGGCGCGTGCTTAAATGCTGGGGTTGATGAATGACTAGACTGGAATCAGGTGTGCGTGATCAGTACTCTGGAGATGCCGCTCTTTGTGATTGGTTGCTGATTGAACCTGGTACGTCTGTTACACTAACTGGCTAACTCACATTATTACTGTATTATTGAAATACTTCTGCTGATCAGTTTTATTACCTAAAACTGTGTCTATTAATGCAGAATATCTGTTGTTCTCACTACTTTGAGGAAATATTTGTTTTACCAAAGTTTATGTTACATCAGATCATTCACTCTAGAGCTCGGCCAATGTACATTGCATACATGCACTGTTATTGATACAGTTTTCAAGTATTCACCGCAATATATTAGAAAAATACTCTGTAAATAAATTAGTACAAGTAAAAAAAACATGCACTCGTTAATGCTGATGGTGAGAAATTACAGTTGCAACATCTTATAATGTACCTCAAACTGAGTAACGTTAGTGTATCACTGTGAAACGTCCTGCTCAAGTTGTCCTTGCCATGGAGGTTTGGGTTGAATAAGTTCTTCCCGTGTTTCATCATCGGACTCGCACTCTTACTGTGTTACTTTGTTTAGTTTACAGTGTAGGAAGCCTCAGGACAAGCAGAGCTGACGTTGTTATGGCAATAGGGGTTTTTGTTCTCGACGCGCTGTACACGGTAGGCCAATCACAACAGACTGAGTTGTCTGGCCAATCAGAACAGGGAAGAGAAGGCCTCAGCAGAATGACTCTCTAAAGAGACGAGGCCAAGCTACATAAAATAGTCTTACTAAAAGAGTCATTGCAGAATAGGAAACAAAGGAGTCCGAACTGCTCAACATTAAAGGGTACCTATCATGGAATTTTGAAAATTACCTTTCATATAGTGTGTAACATAGATCTAAGTAAACGAAAACATCCTGCAAAGTTTTAAATATGAAAGTTCACCGTATACAAAGTTATTGTCTCTCAAAAAGTAAGAGTCGACTCTGAGTCGCTGATATGAATCGATAGACGAACGATGCATTTTCTCTAACTTTCGTACGTCACTTGTACAAGTTATTTGAATAAGACACGCCCACTAATTGCGCACGCCAGAAAACGTCTCAGGTTACGACTGTAACCTATGTTCCCTGAGAACGGGAACGAGACAATACGTCATCGACGCTTTGGGGACACGCCTCAGGCGTGACAGGTGTCTGAAATCACTATCAAATCACGTCAATCACATTGACCGGCGACAGCCCGTGAATCATTATTGTGAATGATTAGCGTGCGACCTGGAAGCATATAAGGGCGCCTTGCAAACATGACAAATCACCTTATCGTCTGAAGGGACTGTACGGTAGGCGAGCCCCGAGGCATGGCAGGGAGACGTATTGTCTCATTCCCGTTCTCAGGGAACATAGGTTACAGTCGTAACCTGAGACGTTCCCTTTCGAAGGGAACTCAACAATACGTCATCGACGCTTTGGGGAACGAAATACCCAATACGCCATGCTGAGGGGAGTGCATGCCCAAGGGCAGTGACAACTGTCAGAACTAGCAACTTCAAATGAAACGCTAGAACCACTCACCCTTAGGTCACACTGGGCTGTCAGTGACAGCATTCCCTCCAGTCATAGCCCAAGCTACAGCCTCACAGGAAAAATCTCCATAAACATGGTTACCTGGGCCGGCTCCGGGCCTGGAACCACAGCTTCCAATTAGAAGGGGTCCCTTCTAGGGAATGTGGCTAGGGAACCCGAAGGAACCCCAGCCAATCACTGTTCAGGGGAAAGTACTCACCCCGAAAAACCACCAGGACGGCCTGACCTGGCGTCAGAATATAGACACTAGTCTGGCCACTTCCTGTCTGTCTGAAGACAGAGCCTCTGGACAATTGCCTTAAGAATGGCATCCAACCCAAGGGACTGCGAAGCAGGCAGTGAACCACTCGGCCCGGATCTCAGAGACGGGATATCCCGGAGAGTATGACTTAGCATAGCACTTTCCAACCCTTGCTAGCGAGGGGAGTTTCTCTACTCGATCCACGGATCAACTCAGTGTCTGGTTTCAGAACACTGAGGAGGCCTGTGAAGGCCTAAGGGCTGATCTAACTGGGAGGCCTCAAGAGAGGCCTACAACCGTCTGACCAGACTCAGGAGGCCGCATGCTCATAGCGACCCTCGGTGAAGGGAGCACAAGGACCGCCTGGTAGGCAAAAACCAGGCTGTAGGCAGGAGGAGGTTCCGGGAGGGAACCAGTAGCAGAGAATGAACACTTAGATGAGCCAGGGCTCAAGCTCGCCTTCAGCAGCTGTCTGCTAAGACCAGCTGAACTGATAGCAAGAGGCCACTAGCTTCCTGAACCCAGCACTGCTAGGAAAAACTCACAGGGAGGCCTGGTGAGGCCTGCTACCTGATAACCACAGTGAATGTGGGAGCTCACCTTCAAGGAGGCCTGGGGCGGCCTACTACCAGATAACCACAAAAAATGTGGGAGCTCACCTTTAGGGAGGCCTGGAGGGGCCTACTACCTAAAAATCAAAGCAAGTGGTCAGCTTTCCTTCAGGGAGGCCTGGAGGGACCTACTACCTGAAAATCACAGCATGTGGTAGCTTCAGGGAGGCCTGGTGAGGCCTTCCACCTGGAAACCATAGTACGTGGGAATTCTCCTTCAGGGAGGCCTGTTGAAGCCTTCTACCTGGAAACCACAGAATGTGGGAATTCTCTTTCAGGGAGGCCTGGTGAGGCCTACTACCTGATAACCACAGGAAATGTGGGAGCTCACCTTCAGGGAGGCCTGGTGAGGCCTTCTACCTGATAACCGCAGTATGTGGGAATTCTCCTTCAGGGAGGCCTGTCGAAGCCTTCTACCTGGAAACCACAGCATGTGGGAATTCTCCTTCAGGGAGGCCTGGTGAGGCCTACTACCTGATAACCACAGTAAATGTGGGAGCTCACCATCAAGGAGGCCTGTGAGGCCTACTACCTGATAACCGCAGTATGTGGGAAATCTCCTTCAAGGAGGCCTGGTGAGGCCTTCTACCTGGAAACCATAATATGGGAATTCAACTTCAGGGAGGCCTGGTGAGGCCTACTACCTGATAACCACAGGGAATGTGGGAGCTCACCATCAAGGAGGCCTGTGAGGCCTACTACCTGATAACCACATGAAATGTGGGAGCTCACCTTCAGGGAGGCCTGGTGAGGCCTTCTACCTGATAACTGCAGTATGTGGGAATTCTTCTTCAGGGAGGCTTGGTGAGGCCTTCTACCTGGAAACCATAATATGGGAATTCAACTTCAGGGAGGCCTGGTGAGGCCTACTACCTGATCTGATCATACTGAGGCGGCCTTACAGGGCCAGCCAGCTGGGGACTCGCCTATCAGGGAGGCCTGGTTGGGCCTACTAGCTGATAGCAAGTACATTCTGCTACAAAGAGACACTGTTGGGAACATACTACACCAACATAACTATTGGGCCCACACACAGGAGGCCTACTACGGCTAGCTACCTGGTAGCAGCTATAAAGTATGTCCCACAACGTTGAGACTCACCTCCTAAGGAGGCCTGATTAAGGCCTGCTACCTGTCGGTGAGTCAACTGTCGAACCACCAAGGCCAACCTCGTTTATTAGAGGTAGGCTAGCCTACAGTGCCCTCACGGGGGCTGCTCAGGCTACTGGGGCCTACTACCTGATGGCATAGCCTTTGTTGGCAGATAAGCTGTTTACACAGCGCCTACAGCATCATGGTGCCTAATCACATTGCCCACGGCAGTGTACTCAGCAAGAGAGCTAGCACCCTAAAACAAGGGGAGTACAATGTACGCCACTCTGCCTCAACGGAGGCCCCAGATAGTGAGGGGCCTACCATCTATGCATGGGCGTCAGCTCAGGGCAATGCTCTGGCTTCAGGGGAGCATACTTCGTCTACCAAAGAAGAAGTGAAAACTTACTTCATACTCGACCCGAGCCATAGTGGTGCGAGGTAGGATGAAACAGAACTGGGAGTGACGTGCTCAGACCTACCCTGTATCACAGGGGAACACTCACACCTCATCCTGAGGTTACCAGGGTGCGGGCCTGCCAGCGGCTCAGGGGTGACAGAAATGTATCTGTGCCCAACCTAGGGGAGTGGGGCTTAAATGAAAGCCAACCACCTACAACCCAACGCTCGAGCAGTAGCTCAGCGAGGTGAGTAAAGCCTAAACTGGCGGCCTAAAACTGTAGGCCAGTTCTGCACCACAGGGTCGGGCAAGAGAACTAGTCTTCTTCGTTGAAGCGAAAGACGGCCTAACCCTGCTCAATAAAGACATATATAACACGGAGGCCTGTTGAGGCCTACCATGTCTTATAAACCATCCTCTGCACCACGCTGCATTACTTTAGTCACCCCCGAATGCAGAGAAGGGGGCGGGCCTTGGCCTAACGACTCCCAAGGGAGGAGGCTGTTAAACCGGGATGCTAGAAACCTACATTCACAAAGTGAAGGGTCAGAGGAAAAAATGCTAATTTTAGCAGAACGCCTCTAATATCCCTGGCACAGCCTAGGCCAGCTACAGAGGTGGCCTTGGTGAAGGCCAGCCTGTAAACATAGATCTAACTGAGGGCTCGGAGGAGCCACAGCCTAACAGGAATAAATAAAAAAATTATTATTCCATAGAAGTGGCTGCAGGATCGCACAGCCTAAGAAAACTCAAACAGAGCTCAAGGGGCGAAATACTCAGAGAAGTCAAAACGGTCCAATGGGCCGGACATAAGATCTATCTGAAGCTCTAGCGTCAGTCAACACTCTAGGTTTTATCATACTAAAGAGAGAGACCAACTACTCTTACCTTAAGGTGGCTAGTAGCCATAAGGCTAACAAAGTTATCACTCTGGCCACCTACCAGGGAACTTCAGGGCCCTGATAACAAATAAAGATCTTACCTTAATTCCTTGACATGACCCCATAGCTCTTATACAGGGAACGAGTGTCTGTAAAGAGAAATATGTTATTTTCACAAAAAATACTCTTTGAAAAAACAGTAGTTCACCTGCGGCGTGCAAGGTGAAGACTCGCCAGATAGTTCCTTATGAACCCGGGGTCTGCCACCTTACATACCTGAAAAGGGGCGTTACCATTAACCAACCATTGGAGAGCCATCAGAACGTAGTTCTCATCATCGGCCCATCCCCAGGACTGATGTAATGAACGCCAGGGGTTCAGAAGAGAGAGGGCAGCTATGACCCTCCGGGGAGGTTATCCATTACCAACGCTGTGAGCGTTTGCTCTGAATAACCTCCCTCAAATCTCTTCTTTTGCGGGAGTTACGCCTCCTCTGCGACCTGCTCCTCGGAGGAGGGGGCGCACGAGAGGCGACACTGGCTCGCTGGCCCTGCATATGGTCCTCAGACCGTGAAGGGCCAGGCCCTCCCGCCTGCCTGGGTGCGGGCGCGGATCTCAGCGGTATACAGGTCTTAAACGCTGCTGAGCGCGCTTTCGCCTCCCTGAATTTCCCCACCACCGCCTCTACGGAGGTGCCAAAGAGTTCAGAAGGCGACACTGGCGAATCGAGAAGAAAAGCCTTTTCTTTCTCCCCGATGTCAGCCAGATTTAACCACAGATGTCTTTCCGTGGCCACCATCGCCGCCATCGACCGACCGATCGCGGCAGCGGTTTGTTTGGTAGCCCGGAGAGCCAGATCTGTGGTCAAGCGCAGCTCAGCTACCGCCTCAGGGGACATTCCTTCCCCCTGGTCGAGATCCCTCAGTAAGTCGGCCTGGTAAGCCTGCAATACTGCCATGGTAGGGAGTGCAGCACCGGCCTGACCTACTGCCGTGTATGCTCTGCCATTCAAACGAGCCGTTGCTTTGAGTGGTTTGGATGGCAGGGTTGGAGCTTTCAGTGTCGTTGCCCGCCCAGACACGAGATAGTTCGCAAACGTCTCGTCAATCGGCGGCATAGACACGTAACCATGCTCTCCGATCCCCTCAACATCAGCGAAACTGGCCCGCTGATGTTGATGAATACGGGCAGAGTATGGTTTCTTCCATGCCTTCTCGATCTCAGTGTGCAGATCGGGAAGAAATGGAAGGCTCACCCGAGCTGGCGGTGTATGGCCGGGGAGAAACCGATCATCAAGCCTGCCGCGAGCGGTCTCTCCTCTAGCGCGCTGCCAAGGCAACTGAAGCCTGCCAGCAGCGCGCTCCATCACATCCAACAGCTCAGCATACACGGGGCAGGATGACTGAGAAGGTTCGGGATCATGAACCCCCTCAGGCATCTCCTGCACGTCCTGAAGAGCTGCAACTGCAGGACCAATCGGAGAATAATCTTCCACATCAACCCGCAGTTCGCCCTCGTCAGCCGTCGAATCATCTGAGAGGTTAACCCTCTGGGGTCGGCCGTCACGCGGCCGTGATCTGCTCACTTTTTTTCTCATCAGTGCAAAAGAGACTCAAATTACTCTGTTGATTTTGATCTTACATGTAAGTGTTATACATCATTCAAAACTGTTAAATGTCTTCTTTTATTTGTGTACACTCATAATAAAAACAAAATGTTGTGTTTTTCGTAAAATAAAGAAAATGAACATGATGCGCGTTCTGCCGTCTCTCTAAATGTAAAGCTCATTCTGAAACGCGACAGAACATGACCTGTAACTCAGCTAATACTTGTCACTGTGACATGAAACATATGTCTTTACAACACTTTGAGTCTCTATTTTTAAATGATGTAAATCATATCAAAAACAATTATTCTCTGTTTAAGTAATTCGTATGAAAGCAAGGACGTACAGTTTCTCCAGCCTGAGCTAATTAAAGTTAATGTGACCACGCCCGCGCGCAACAGCTGCTCGCATACTAATGAGCCATGTGGAGGAACGCAAACTGTTAACGACCTCAAAACAGATAATCCGCGACTTCAGTCTTCAGTCCTGCTCTTCACGTGTGCTGTGCTGTTTATCTTGGATTTACATCAGACGAGTTAGAAGAACACAATTTGATTATAAGAAGGATTTATAAGGTAAGACATGTCTTTGTTAGTAGCATGTTAGCAGCATGTTATTGTTGCATAAACTTGTAGCTACTAGTTAAACTGGTGCCAGACTAAAATGTACGTTATGAAATGTGATTGGAGTAAAACATGAAGCCTAATGCTAAATGTATATACATAAAAACATATGTTTGATAATTAAACAGCACGATACAGAAGGCTCGTATGATTGTGAATATTATGTTTAGACTTGTGTTTATTGTGTTTGTGGATATCTGCTCACACGAAGGTATGTATAATTATGTAAGAATATGCGATCGAGCTGGACCAAAAAACTATGAAACGTTATATAATATAACGTTTCATAGTTTGGTCCGGCTCGATCGCATTCAGTAAATGTTTGCATGCGCTGAGTTTGAGTCACGCGCGCTGTGGGTTTGAAAAGCAAAACAAACCAATCATTAGGCTTTATGGTTTTACTCCAGCAATCTCATCTCATAACGTTGTAACGAATGGAAACGTTTTAAGTAACATGATAATCTATATAGTTTTCTCTAATGTAGTGTTACTGAACTTTTTAGTGATTTATAGGCTGCCTAGCTGCTACAGGCTATTGTTATTATTTCATGCAGCCCTACATATGCCTACAACTACAAGGCACAACATATATTGGGAGTTCATATATGTAGTATATGTATGTATTTAGTAAATTTCATAATTTGAACCAGACAAATCTAAAATAGTTTCTCCTAATATCAGCATGTTCACAGCTGTTTTTTTGTTTTCTAAAAAATGTTTTTACAGGGACCAGCACTGATGAGTCCAGCTGACATTCACGTGAGTCTCTGTACATGAACATGGTGAAAAATCAAACACCTTGGAGATGACAGGTATGTAACCTATTGTTTTAGGAATGACACAAAGCTGTGTGACTGTCCAAGTCTCTGTCTTTAGATCAGTGTGTTTTACTAATGTGCTTTTTTGTCTTTGGTTGTGTATCTTTTTGATTGTGTTGTAAATAACTTGGTTGTGTTGTAAATAAATCCAAACCATCTAAAAGCCATTCTTTTTTAAGTCTCTCCTCCTTCTTTGTGCAAGGCTTCTCACAATGACAGCACCTGATAGTACCTTATAGGGCTATTAGGGGAGGGCCTTTGTCTTTCTCAGGTGTGAAAACACTATATACTAATGGGTTGTTAACGCCCCTCCGCATAAAGCTTTCTTACACAAAACACGTCTTACAAATTTTAAGTCAATATATTGTCTTATCTGAATGAGTAGTCACGATGATTTTCACATAGTTTTGAAGCAAATATTCTAGGCCACATGATACAATTTTCAAAATTCTTGTGAAGAAATAATTAGTATGGGTTTAATGACCTTATTTCAGTGAAAATGTTTTTTTGTTTTTTCACAAACCACGCATAAACGTCATTATCTCAAAACTAAAAACTTGTACATACATGCTGCTGACATATTACTGTAGCAGAGTTTGTGCTGAATACAGTGTAATCAGACTTTAGCCATGAAAATGTCACAAGTAACAGAAATAAGCACAAATGTCAGAGCATTTCAGAACACCTCCAGGACCCAGAAAACACCTCAGACCTCAGAGGGTTAACAACCCTCTCGAGGTGATCGACAAGGTCCATCTGAGAACCCCATGACGCTAGCCGCCGCTCAGCCTCGGCTCGAGCGGGACCCGCACCACGAGGACCAGACGCTGAGCCCCCTTCACTCGAGAAGAGGGCCAGACGAGAGCGGAGCGTTTTAAGAGAAAACTGCTCGCAGTTCGCACAGAGGGTTCCCTCGAGAACCTCCCGCGCATGCTCTTCTCCCAGGCAGAAAACGCACAGCTCGTGTGTGTCTGTCGGTGTCAAAAACCTAGGACACGGGTCGGCACATTTACGAAAACAATCTACCTTAGCCGTGCGTTTCATACTCATACTTGCGTTTCCTTTGAGTAGCGATTCAAACAAACAGTCCCTGAAGACGAAAAGATGATTTGTCATGTTTGCAAGGCGCCCTTATATGCTTCCAGGTCGCACGCTAATCATTCACAATAATGATTCATGGGCTGTCGCCGGTCAATGTGATTGACGTGTTTTGATAGTGATTTCAGACACCTGTCACGCCTGAGGCGTTTCCCCAAAGCGTCGATGACGTATTGTTGAGTTCCCTTCGAAAGGGAACAGTGAAAACAACATGTCGACGAGCTGTTCTGAAGTGCGAATCAAAAGCGAACTTTTTTTTCACTGCCCAGGGACGAGCATGTGAAGAATCTGGCTAGAGTTTATATTTACAACTATACCACACAAGTATAGCCACCTTGAGCTGTTTTCGCGTTATTTTAATGAGGATTCCTTTACAAATGCTTTCAAGTGTGGATTCGCGAGTCGGTTGATACTGAAGGAACGTTTAGTACCAAGTTTATTTGGATTGGCTTCATCCTCCGAATCACAACCTGTAAGTACTGTTAATAATTGTTGCTTTTAATGGGTTTTGTAGCATGATCAATAAGTGTGTGTGTGTGTGTGTGTGTGTGTGTGTGTGTGTGTGTGTGTGTGTGTGTGTGTGTGTGTGTGTGTGTGTGTGTCAGTTACGCTCAACGCAGCTTAGGTCTCCAAGCTGTGTGTGTGTGTGTGTGTGTGTGTGTGTGTGTGTGTGTGTGTGTGTGTGTGTGTGTGTGTGTGTGTGTGTGTGTGTGTGTGTCAGTTACGCGTGTGTGTCAGTTACACTCAGCGCTTAGGTCTCCAAGCTGTGTGGTGTGTGTTTTGAAATATGTAAAATGTTTGTCGTTGTTATTGGAGTTGTCATAAAGAATAGAGCGTATTGTAGTACTGCAGTGCTTTATCAATATTGGGTTAACGCGAAAAATAACTGACTGGGTCGTCTGACCAATCACAGCGGATTAGCGTCACGCAAAGGCAGGGTTTGAAAAATGAGTCATCAAACGAATCATTTGGGAATCGATGAGCAAATCAGGTAAAAATAAATGCATATTATAAGACAAACAAAGTGTTTTTTGTCATTGCATGCATGTAAAACTGTTGTTGGGGACTCCCAGAACAATATTAGGAACATTTTAAATGCCATAATAGGTACCCTTTAAACAGTTAGCCTCAACTTCAGATCACTGTCTGACAGAGCACAAGCCTCAGCAGAACAATTCTCTTAAATGAGAGGAGGCTCATACTAGGTATACTAGTACTAAAACCAAATAGTTCTAGGGTAACTGACCAAGAAAAAGACTGAAGTGGTCACATCAAGACAGCCCTCATGCAAGGGGAGACCTAAAAACAATCAGCCAAGGAGGCTCAGAAAAGAGCCTATGACTTAAGACGCTACTGCTTGTAAGACACTAAAAACCTAAACTGCCCTAGTAAAATAAAAAATAAAATAATGGGGCTCTGAGGAGCAGTGGTCTCAGTGAACTTTCCAAAAATGAGAGGAGATCTAACTACACTGAAAAGCACTGTAGCCTGCCTGAGGAATCTCAAAAAAGGGCCTGCAAGCGAGATACTAGCATGTACACGAAGCTCTAGGGGCGAAGGACTCAGTGAGATGACTCTCAAAGTGAAAGGAGGCCCAAATACAGGGATCTCTAGAGAACATAGGCAAAATAAATAATTCCCTAAAATGAGAGGCGGCCTAACAACACCCAACTAAAGGCTAGCTAGATCGAGGAGGCTCAAAAAGGAGCATCCAACAATAGAACTAATAACTTTTCCCAAAGAGCAGCTGTGCTTAAACCCTTATTTAACCTAAAAATACTAAAGAAGCTTGAAGAAGCTTCAAGAAGTAGAGGTCTCAGCACAACCACTGAAAAAAACTGTAAAGAAACAAAACACTCAAAGTCAAGACCCCTCAGAAAGCTGTTTGATTCTTTAAAGTACAGCAAAACATCATCAGTCCAGACCCAGGGCCTGATGTTGCACACATAAGTACGAGAGTGGGCGGGGGATGAGAGGAGACCGATGAGGAAAAAGATGGCAGATGTTATGCCTTGGAGAAGGGGCACAAGAGGCAACACTAATCTTCTGGCCCTGTCTACAGTCCTCAGAGGTCCAGGTCCTACTGTTCGTTTGGGTGTGGACTCGGACTGGCACTGTATAACGGTTTTGAATGCTGCCGAGTGCACCTTCGCCCCTTGAAGTTGGTCCAAGTCTTTCAGCAAGTAGGTCTGGTAAGTTTAAAGCACTCCCATGGTATGCAATGCAGCCCCAGTCTGACCAGCTGTGGCGTATGCCCTGATATTCAAGTGAGATGTTGTCTTAAGGGGCTTGGATGGCATGGCCGGAGCCTTCAGTGTCGATGTTTCCCCTAAAGAGAGATAGCTTGCGAATGTCTCTTCAATAGGGGCTATCGACATGTATCCATGCATGTGGATCCCTCACGGATCCCTTCAATATGTGCATAATTGGTGTAGTGACTGAGACACATCAGACACATAATTATTTGTTAAATTTAACAAATAAGCTTGAAAGCCTACTCTTAGTAATGAACCATCCCCCAAAAGAGCTACTAGAGCAGAAAAGGCCTCAGTTACCAGGGGCTCGTTCTTCGTACGTCGCTAACTCTGTTAGCTGGATTTGATTGTTGACGATTTGCCATGATCTTGGATTGTTTGGTTCTTCGAAGCTCATCCTAGACTTGCTGTCATAGCAACAGGTGCGCTAGCTTGAACCTGCTCGCGAGCAGGCTTATTTCATGTAAACAGGATTAGATCGCGGCTTCATAAGCGCAGGTGATACGAGAAGTCTTTTAACGCAGCGCGATAGTGTACTTTTTGAGAGATAGAATTATTCTCGGATGTCGTTTACATCAATTATTTTTTGGAAACACACATTAAATGTTCGACTCGTCGGAGTCGGCCTTTAATAACAGCACAAACTGTGTGCATTGTCCTGATATTATTTGCGAGTGGCTCTTTCCTTTAAAGTTTAAACTATTGGAGATGCGGAGAACTTGATAAGTGCTGTCTGTCGTGTCATTCACAAAGTTTACCCTGGCGCTCAAGCAGTTTTTAGGGTTTTTTTTTGTGGCATTTCCAAGCCAGTTTAGACCCAAGGTTGTAGGCTATAGCAGGTTTTTTTTTTTTTTTTTTTTTTTTTTTTTTGCCAACGCAGGTATATTATAATTTTTAATGAAGATCATGCAATCATGAACATGCCGATTAATATGACACAGCTATGTCCCTCAGGCTTCACTAATGTGATTGGTCAATAGACTGCACACATGTTCCCATCAAGGCCTCTATGAAGGGGATTTTGTGTACAGAAAGGGGGATCACAATGTAAATGTGCAGCCAAGTTACTATTACAATTCTTAATATTCCAGATTAGTAATATTATATCAAATTTTAAAAAAGGCAGTTGACAGACTAAAATATCATGGCGTGTGACTATTCATATTACTAATGTGGAAGCACAGAGACATTCACATTTATGCACATTACTTGAACATGGTAAGGAAAAATATAAATATCAAGCTCACTGTATTATGTAAATGTAAAATGTAAATGTATGTACATACACAGTTACAATGCAGCTCTAGCCAGGACAAGGTCACACAATGAAATGAACTTTGGCCAACTAAAGGGAGATTTCAGTGTCTGAAAAGCCTGAGTGTTGCACCTGACAGGACCTGTGACATTGCATGTGCCATATTACACAACATTGCCAACATCAGAAAAAGAAGGGGAAAAAAGGTTTAATTAAGCCTAAATGTTTAATAAAATACAAGACACATTTGATTAGTTCATTGAGTCTTATTTCAATAGTTCTTTGTAAAGAAAAGCCAGTCATTCAGCCATCTTTTGCCTGCAATAAGAGATATTATGCAAGGTCAGCAATAGTACTCTGTGTGAAATAGTGTATTTTACTCTGAAGTTTATTTTGAAGCAACTCTATTTCTAGTGCAATTTCTTTCTTTAAGTAGTCAAGTTCTATTTCTCCCCCCGATTTTTGTTTTTTCAAAATACTCTATTTTCTGTTGAAGACTCATAGGGAATGAATTTCACCCTGTGTCATTTGTCAAATTGTCACACATGCCTCATGCAACAAATAAAAAGGAAAAGTTACACTGCCCACCCCTGTATCACTGCGTTGTGCAGACTCTTCTGTAGGCCTTTCTGTACATGTGGACTCATGTCAGAAATAATAGACATAGGCACAAATATAAATCAATTAAAATTATTTATGTATTTGCAGGTAGTCTACTTCCTCCAAAGGACAGTCATCTGAGAAGGTTTCTTCACTATCCAGTGCAATGTGATTAATAACTCATGGCAAAATATTTTCATAATTAACATAAGTTTATCAGTTTTTTACTTTCACAAGTCAAAGCAATTTATCATTACTCAAGATTTAACAGTTGAAATGACTATACCAGCCAATATGCATTATAGGCCTACTTAATTTAATGCAGCAACAAATTATTTCACAGTGTACTAAGATAATTTCAATCTCATTTACCAGTAATGAAGGTGTTGCTGCTACTGGTCCCTGGATGTGTGTCTGGAAGAGCTGAACCCAGGGATGCCCTCCACAACAACAGGTCAATTCACACTCAACCCAGGGGTCAGCTCTTCTGCCAGGGTGCAGGAGCATCTGTTTCTTGGTTGCTTTTATAAACAGACAATTATTTATTTAACAGTGCCTTTTTGAAAGAGACTAGTAGGCCTATAAGGCCTAGTAAAAATTACCATTACGTAGAAGATTTTTGTACTTCACTTTCATCATGTTCACTATAGTGTGGTGACTCTGACATGACAATGAACAAAGTAATTATGAAATTATTCAAATACAAAATAAATAAATAATAAGTTATTAAAACATCTAACATGGCCACCACAAACGCATTTAATTTGTCTGCTACTTTTGCCAGCCCTCTCTCCTGGCTTTTGCACACTTAGAAGTGTTCCCTGGCGTTTTAATTAAAGACTCAAAATCGGCATAACCTTCTCTTTCTCTGCTTGGGAGAAAAACTGGGCGTGTTCTTCGGCCATGCTGAACAGCCAATAGCAGCGTCGCTGATCACTGTTTCTGCTATCGATACATATCCCCTTTTAAACCAACGCGTGAACGCGCAGTTATCTCAGATAACTCAATCCAGCGATACTAATCATAAACAACAGGAGTGTTCGAAGAACCCACTTAGCCGGATCATGATTAGCCCGATGATATTATCTTGGATGTCTCATTTGATCTCGGATGTTTTAAGCAACGTACGAAGAACGAGCCCCAGGGCTATACCATCAGATAAGACTCTGTTTATTGCTTGAAAAAATGTGAAAAGCAAAGACCATAGGAAAAATACCCATAGCCCTTAAAACAGACTTTCCTGCATTATTCTATAGACAAACTAATCTACAGTATACATTTATATGCATTTCAGGACATTGTGCACATGATTATTATTGGCTGTTGTAGTGTATATTCTATGGTATTTTGTTTTATGAAATTTTATGATAGAACCAACATTTAATGTAACCTCGCTGTTACGGGTGTGGTGCAGGCAGATGAAAAGGCAGCAGTCAACAGATCCAACTTCAAAAATCTTTACTAATAAATTCAAACTCAGTAACATTAACAAGATGTAGGAACCACAAACATAAAACCTCCCAACAGAGGAATTTTCCCACTTGGAAAATGCACCCTTCCCATCGGTCAAGACAAAACACAGAGGTGTAACTTCTGAGGAACTGAAAAGCCAAAACAAAAATTCCCTCGCCCGACTTCTCTTTCTTCTCCTGGTTGCTCTGCATGAAGACCAGAAACCCGGTCTTACCGCAAGGTCGTGGGATTGCAGGCCTCGATCACCTGTTTACTCAGTCAAACTAACCACGCAAGTTCATCAACATTTATTCATTCAGTGCAAAAAAACTCGATTGCAACTTCAACAACATCGACTCACGGAATCATCAAATCCCTCTTCAGAATGCAAGTTCGTATTAATTTTTTTTCATTCAGCGCAGAAAAAAATCGATTGCAACTTCAACATCGACTCACGGAATCATCAAAACGCTCTTCAGCTTAAACTGCAAAGGCAATGCAAGTATATTATATTTTAACTAAACAGAGGATTAGGATAAGCAGTAATATCGAGGTGTTGTGGTGGTTCTTTTCATATGGTTAAATGACTCTTTCTCATTCATTCCCTATTTCTGTTTTCAGTTTCGTTCTGTCACTTTCCATTTTACCCATGTATGTGTGTTGGACAAAATAAAATAAAAATTATTGTAATATTAAGTTAGCTACATCAAGGTAATCCAATTAACTGATCCAAATATTCACAATTAATCATAAGCTATTATTAATATTTCCCAATTAACCCTCTGAGGTCTGAGCTGTTTTGGGGCTCTTTCGGTGTTTTGGTATGCCCTGACATTTGTGCTTATTTCAGCTACTTAAAACATACCATTTGCCAACATATAAATTTGCTGTATTCAGCACAAACTCTGCTACAATAATATGTAAGCAAAATTGATGTACTTGTTTGCATTTTATAGAAAAAAAATAATATGCGTGGTTAGTAAAAAAAAATGTCACTGCAATAAGGCCATTTAACACATAATGAATAGTTGAAAACAATACTTTTGAGTTACTATTCTTGTAGGCTAGAATTTTTACTTCAAAATGAAGTGAAAATCATTCTGACCACTCTTTCAGAAACATCAATATAACGATTTGAATTTCTTACATCAGTTTTTGGGTCAGCAGTGCTGTATGTGTGGGAGTGTTAATGCCCATGAATATTAATGTGATTTACACCTGGGAAGACTAAAGACACTCCCCCAATGGCTAATGGGCCATCAAGGTGCTTTGAGGCAGCCTGAACAAAGAATGATTCACTGGTGAACAAAAAGTTAAAAAGAACAGCATTTATTCAAAATAGAATTTACGTTCTTTCCTAAGAATGTAAAGACTTAAAGTCATTACTATCACTTAACACATCCTTTCAAAAAAACAAACATAAAAATACCAAACTTGTTTTTTTTTATAAAAAAAATATTTTTATTCAAAGAATACTAAAAAAAAACTACCGCAGGTTTAAAAAACTGTTTGAATAGACTCATGGGCGAATGCGAGTCTACAGAGCTCAGTTGCGGTCCAGTTTCCCGTGCAGGAAGAAATCGCAGTGTCTGTGGAACCATGTCAACATCGGTCTCTGTTTTCCATGACAGCGTGGACTGCATGTTGCTCGTCTGCTTGTTTGCCTTGGCTCTCTTCGGAACTGGTGCTTGGACATTGTCACATCTGTTTATAAAAAAAGAAGAAAGAAAAAGTGTGAGCATGCTGATAAGACAATCAAAGAAACTGTATTATTATCATTATCAATCACTAATTACCATGGATTTAAAAAAGACATATTTGTAATTTCACACAAGAATGGGAACTTTTACATTATGACGATGTAAACACAATTAGGCTACATTTCATCTGTAAAATATTACGTCTATGCACTTACTCAGTATTATTCTCGATCGCACTGAGAACTGAACGACACCTGCGTGTCCCTCTGCGAGGTGCTGGAGAAGGAGAGCATGATGCCACATTCCTAAAAACAAAACAAAATAACTGTTAGCATACATTATGTATACAACAGAGTATCTGTTGATGGCCCATATAGAACGCACGCATTTATTATGTACACTCAATGAACGGATCGTTCGCGATCGACACATCGCTACATTTCAAACATTTACACCTGTATTCACAGTGCATAAGGCAGTAAGCATGATAATTAGTGTCATAGGCTAACTAAAACTGAACATTTGCGAGTATCTATGGCCCATATAGACAGCACGCATTTAGGGATAGGCTACACAATGAACGGATTGTTCGCGAACGAACGATACATCACTAACTTACATTTCAAACATTACACCTGTATTCACAAACAAGTATTTACGCATGATAAAGTGTCATAGGCTAAACAAAACTGAACATTTATATATAACATATTGTATTTAGACAGAATCTATCACGTTTTTACCAGAGTCTGAAATATCACATATAACCTAGCAGTTATTCCCCAAAAAATGCATTACACATAGGCTAAGGCAGTAGGCTATTTTAGCATGATAAGTCATGGGCTAACCAAAACTGAACATTTATATATAAAATATATTGTATTTAGACAGTATCACGTATTTTACCGGAGTCTGAAATATATTTATCTCAATCACATAACCTAGAAGTTATTCTCGAACAAAATGCACTACACATAAGGCAGTAGGCTATTTAGCATGATAATCAGTGTCATAAACTAATCAAAACTGAGTGAAAAATATGTATGCTATATACAAATATGTTCAGAGAATATCACATTTAAAAAGTTTACACGAGCATACAATGTTAGGGATATTGTGAGGTATTTCCTATGTCAAAAGCTAGCCAAAACTAGGCAAAATATAAAATTCATTTGAGCTCTATATGATAAGAAAACGAATTATAACACTAAAAAACTTACTCCGAACTTCTATCCTCGGTTGGATCAATTCGTTCTTGAAAATGCAGCCTTTTCGTCGTCCGAATTGCAATCCTCCTCTGAAGAAAATGTGAATTCGTCATCACTGTCCAGAATCATCTGAAGGGCCTCTCTGTCGGAGTAGCGTGCTGCTGCCATCCTCCAAACGCGATGAACTAACAGTGAATGATCTGATGAAGAAGCTTCATGTTTTTGTGGCTTGATCGCGGGGCGTGCCGCGTGTGCGATGCATAGATCACCTATTTTACCATGTGAAAAGCGCTGGGGGCGTGGCGATCTCAGCTGATTACTGATAATTAGGGGAGAACGAAACAACTGTAACTCTCCTTGGTTTCAAACGGATTACATAAACTGGAAATATAATTTTTTTTAGTAGCTTACTTCATTTAAAAGAAGAGAATCTCAGCTTCATAAAGAGACATCTCTCGTATCTCTGTGACAAGTATTAACAGAGTTACAGTTATTTTTTCGGACGCGTTTCAGAATGGACTTCACTGACGGAGAGAAGGTAAAACGCGCATCATGTTTATTATTCTTTATTTGACGAAAAGCACAACACTTTGTTTTTATTGTGAGTACCCAAAAAAAATAGAAACTAAACAGGATCTAATGATGTACAACACTTAAATGTAAGATAAAAATCAACAGAGTAATTTGAGTCTCTTTTGCACTGATAAGGAAAAAAGTGAGCTCATCACGCCCCCGTGACGGCCGACCTCAGAGGGTTAAGCTAATTTGCTACATTGGCATGCTGATGTCGATGGATGCAGGCCAAATACGGGTTCTTCCAAGGTTTCTCGATCTCAGAATGGAGATCAGGAGATCAGAAGAAAAGGATGGTAAGTCCTTTTTAAGATAAAATGGTAAATGTCCAGATAAGAACCACCTCCTCTAAACTTTCCAGAGCGGTCTCTTCCTGTAACAATTCAATGTGTTTGAGTTCTGTTTTTGTGATCTTGGTTTCCCCTGTCTTTGTGGTTTTTGGTTTAGCCCTGTTAAGTTTTCCCGCTCCTCGTTTGTGTTCAGTTTTATCACCTGTGTTCAGTTAATCATTCAATCATTCCTTGTGTATTTAAGCCCTGTGTTTTCTCCCAGTGTTGGTCGATCGTCGTCTATGTATGGTTGTGTGTGAACCTTGAAGTCCTGGAGTTTTGTTCTTGTTTCATTTTGGAAAGTTTCATTTTGTCATTAAATATATTATCTTTGAAATTCCGTGCCCTCGTCTTCAGTCACCTGCACCCAACCCTGACAGAATGATCGACCTACAACAAAAGATGGAAGGCTGGAAGCAGGCCTTCATGGGAACCCGGATGGCCGTATTTCGCGGGACCCGTGGAGGTCGTAGAAGGGGAAGTGATCGAGTTCTGGTGGTCCCGAGTCCAGTATGGCCTGAGCCCATCGCATGCCCGCCAAAACCTGAGCCCATGGCATGCCCGTCAGAGCCTGACCCTTTTGACGACCTACCTGAGCTTCTTCCCCCAGAGCCTTCACAGCTGGTCCCGTCCAGCCTAGTCAAGCCTTCACCGCTGGTCCCGTCCAGTCCAGTCAAGCCTTCACCGCTGGTCCCGTCCAGCCCAATCAAGCCTTCACCGCTGGTCCCGTCCAGCCCAGTCAAGCCTTCGCCGCTGGTCCCGTCCAGCCCAGTTGAGCCTTCGCCGCTGGTCCCGTCCAGCGTCCAGCCAGAGACCGTCCAGCCAGAGACCGTCCAGCCAGAGGCCGTCCAGCCAGAGACCGTCCAGCCAGAGACCGTCCAGCCAGAGACCGTCCAGCCAGAGACCGTCCAGCCAGAGACCGTCCAGCCAGAGACCGTCCAGCTAGAGACCGTCCAGCCAGAGACCGTTGCCTGCCCACCAGAGTATGAAGCTAGCCCCAAGCTCCCTGATGTACTGGCCCCGTCCAGTTCCGAGTCCCATGATGTGCTGGCCCCGTCCAGTTCCGAGTCCCATGATGTGCTGGCCCCGTCCAGTTCCGAGTCCCATGAAGCGCCAGAGCCAGAGCCCGTTGACCCAGCGCCAGAGCCAGAGCCCGTTGACCCAGCGCCAGAGCCAGAGCCCGTTGACCCAGCGCCAGAGCCAGAGCCCGTTGACCCAGCGCCAGAGCCAGAGCCCGTTGACCCAGAGCCAGAGCCAGAGCCCGTTGACCCAGCGCCAGAGCCCGTTGACCCAGCGCCAGAGCCCGTTGACCCAGACCCAGAGCCCGTTGACCCAGAGCCCGTTGACCCAGCGTCCGTTGATGTCAAGTCTTTTCCCGTTCCTGAACCTGTCTTTCTCCCCAAGAAAATTTTGGGGGGGGCTATACGCCTTCGCCGTGGCCGGCCAAAGATCCACGGAAGCCGGCCAAAGATCCACGGAGGCCCGAAAAAATAACACCGCCATGGCCACCCGAAGGGTCCTCACCGCCATGGCCACCCGAAGGGTCCTCACCGCCACGGCCACCTGAAGGGTCTTCACCGCCGTGGCCACCTGAAGAACCTGCACCGCCCTGGACGCCCGAGGGTCCCACAGCTCCGCCCCGGACGCCCGAGGGTCCCACAGCTCCACCCTGGACGCCCGAGGGTCCCACAGCTCCGCCCTGGACGCCCGAGGGTCCCACAGCTCCGCCCTGGACGCCCGAGGGTCCCACAGCTCCGCCCTGGACGCTCGAGGGTTCCACAGCTCCGCCCTGGACGCCCAAGGGTCCCACAGCTCCGCCCTGGACGCCCGAGGGTCCGACAGCTCCGCCATGGCCACGCCCGCAGCCTGCTCCGCCATTGCCACGCCCGATGCCTGCTCTGCCCTGGCCACGCCCACAGCCTGCACCGCCCTGGCCACGCCCACAGCCTGCTCCGCCCTGGCCACGCCCACAGCCTGCACCGTCGTGGCCACGCCCACAGCCTGCTCCGCCCTGGAGGCTTCCTGGACCTGCACCATGCCCTCGTCAGCCTCCAGGGCGCCCACCCTCCCACCCCTTTGGATGTTATACGGCGCGAGGTCGCGCCTTCGGGGAGGGGGGAGGTACTGTAACAATTCAATGTGTTTGAGTTCTGTTTTTGTGATCTTGGTTTCCCCTGTCTTTGTGGTTTTTGGTTTAGCCCTGTTAAGTTTTCCCGCTCCTCGTTTGTGTTCAGTTTTATCACCTGTGTTCAGTTAATCATTCAATCATTCCTTGTGTATTTAAGCCCTGTGTTTTCTCCCAGTGTTGGTCGATCGTCGTCTATGTATGGTTGTGTGTGAACCTTGAAGTCCTGGAGTTTTGTTCTTGTTTCATTTTGGAAAGTTTCATTTTGTCATTAAATATATTATCTTTGAAATTCCGTGCCCTCGTCTTCAGTCACCTGCACCCAACCCTGACACTTCCTTTCCGCGCCTCCATGGCAGATCAAATCTGGCTGTAGCGCGTTCCATAACCTCCAACAACTCAACATACGTGGGGTAGGCAGACTGAGAAGGCTCAGACATATATACTTATTTGCCCTCATCAGACACTTCCTGCTCATCTTGACTAGAATCCAACAGAGTACTGCCTGCTGGATCAGAAGATGTAAGAGACAGCACATCACCCTGTATGTACCCAGTATGCTCTAGTCAGGTGCTGAAGAGTGTTTTATAACTCCTCAGCTCCTCTCTGCTTTTGTGAGAGCAGGACCCAAGCTGCAGGGTACAGGTGTTTGTATATGCCCTAGTGATGTAGTACTCGAGTCCGGTCTCGGACTCGAGTTCGGTCTCGAGACCGATTTCTGCTTTCTCGGACTCGTTCCTTCAAAGACTCGGTCTTGACTCGGACTCGACCCTTCAAAGACTCGGTCTTGACTCGGACTCGGACCACAGTGGGAGAAGGACTCGTAATTTCAGACTGAGTCCTCGATTTTTTTTTTCCACTGGGGTGATATTAAATCATTAATATCAAAACTGACATGTCGAGACAAAATCTCGATTTGGACTTGCTTCCTCAAAGACTCTGTCTTGACGCCCGTTTCACACAGTGCGTAGGCTATGCGTTGCGTGTTGGGTTGCGTATACGGTACAGCAGCAGCACGCGCTATAGAGCTTTCATGCTGCGTTTGCAGTGCGCAACTGATCCGCGGCTGTAGGCTACCACAAACACAAGCATATTTACTCACTATAATAGGCTGCTTATTTGTATTTCAAATTCAGAAGTTATCAGCAACTTTTTTTTAAAAGAAGTTGTTACCAGTGCGATTTCTCTTTGTACACATAGGCTACACACTTTAATAGACGTATTCACGTTTAAACACAATTTAAGCAACGAATTATTCAATGCATTACTTTTATATAGATTATATATTAAGTTGCTCAAGCAAGGTAACATACTGAACCATATGTAGGCTACTTTAAAATCGCAAACATTTTAAATTAAAACTTAAAATTGACAAAAACAGCAGACTCATATACCTTTTCTTTTGAATAATTTAAATCTTTATACAATAAATCTTGCATCACAAAGAACCTTTTTTCCACCTCCACGAATGAGACGAGTGTCGTTCATTATGTCGCCTTGCTGAAGTAAATTGCAGTTTTCCTTGTTTACCCCAGTCTTAAAGTAAAAAGATGACTATGAAAAATAGTAGTATTTAATTAAATGCATTTATGGTAAAATTACTATACATTTTATTTAATTAAATACATTTATGATGAAATTGATTATGCCCACTGCCATAGTGGCCGGGCCTGGGTCCTTGGTCATGCAAGGCAACAAAGGATCACCCCAGGTCTCCCGAACTGCCGGCTCCGCCCTGGTTTCCAGAACTGCCGGTTTGCTCTGGTCTTCTGAACTGCTGACTCTGCCCTGGAGTCTTCAATACCTGCCTGCACCTGTAATGCTTACCCTCTAGTCTAGACTCCCTCTAGACTGCCACCTGCTATTTCGCCATGCTCTCTCTCACTAATAGAAACATGCTCCTTAAATCACTAACATTATTTTAAAAATAATTTGTCTTCCCACTCCCAACTTGTCTGCTCTCATTGACACTGCTACTATCGTATAGAGCAAACACCATATTACAAAATCCCAGCCACCCTCTCAACTCATGTTTCACCCTTCTCCCCCCAGGCCGTAGATACAGACAGCTACCCCATTAAAAAAAAAAAAAAACAAGAAAACAAGCCTGAGGAAAAGTTTTGTACTCTCAGCAATTTTTGTGCAATATGTCTATTATTATGTGCACAATAATATGTGTATTCTGTGTAGTATGTGCATGTTGAATGTTGCTCCTGGTACAGTCTGTGAAAACAAATTTCCTCTATCAAGGACAATAAAGAATGAATCTGGAAGACAGAGGATCTTTGTGTCAAAAAGTCAGAATTGGACTGCTTAAATGGACCATTGATCATTTAGAAAGTTTGTCATTGGAAAAAAGCCAAATCCCACAACAAGGCTTTCTGTATCTTAGTCATAGTCCCTTCACAGTTATTATTGGGATAAATTAAACAGAAAGAAAACAAAATGTAACTGACACCTGTTGTTTTGTCCCTCATGGTAAGAATGCTATAAAGTCTAGATTACTACAGTTACTCACTATGCCAAGCTGTAATTTTAAATGGAGTTACATGTCATCTTATTACACCCATCTGTTCCAGAAGCTCTAAAAGAATATGTTTTTCATACCAAGAAATGATCTACAGGAAAAGAAAGAGTTGGGAGATTCATGATAACTGCAAGAATCACAAATACTTGCAAGTATTCACAGTATCCTTGAGATTTTATTTATTTTCTTTTTATTCACAGTTCAACAATCAACAGTTCATTTTATTTTCAGACTATTAGTGATTTGCTATAGATTTCTGATATAACTTTTGAGACCAGTTTTGATTCGTTTTAAGAGTCGTCTATTGACAGCATCTCTTTATTTACTGTAGAAATATTCATGTGAATAATGGCACAGTGTATTGCTGTTAAGAGTCTAAATGTATCTACATCATACTGAGAACAAACATCCTTTATTGCTTGAGAAGGTTTCCATTTCCAGTGACACGATTCATGATTGTCTTTTTCTGAGGTCTTCCAGAATTCAATAAAAGTCATTTTCAGCAGTACAACCAGAGATTAACTACGAGTTACTGTTTTGACTGCTTTGAAATTGGAAGAAAAAAAAAGAATACAGATAAAAAGAATGTAATACATCATGTAGACAGAAGTGTTATCATGGGAATGACTTCAGCATCGCAAGTCAAGAATGAACTTTCAAAGATTAAGAATTGTACAATGTTGCCCAAATCTATATTGAATGCTTGTTTTGAAGCCAACAGAAGTGCAGAAGGTTTTGTGGTGCTATACTGGAACACTGTTAAAGCTATAGCTCTACATATTTGTATTTTGTAGTTCACAGTAACTGTCTATTTTGAAATCTCATATTAATTTTCTTTGCGCGGTTTACCTCTGACCCTTCTCTAAGGCAAACCCATAATGAAACACAGAAATCTACAACTGTCAATTATGAAAAAACATTTAATGAGCAACATGTTATGCAGGATTTCACCATTACAATTGAATTAGCTTTTAGTTGTTCCCTGTCGATCATAATCATGTTTAGTATTCAACATTAGTTTGTTCAACAGAGTTTAAAACTGATTTTCATATGTTTCTCTCTGCATAAATGTCTGACATAATTTTAAGCATCCTATTTAATTTAAATGAATCAATAAAAAATTATATCACCTATATTAATATATAACCTATATCAACAACTCTAAAACAATTCAGTGTCAATCACTACATTCAGTTCACATTATTTTGTCCATTTCTTTTATTCAAAATCCCCTTCAGCATTTTGTTCACCTTTTAGTGTTAATTCTGGACAATGAACACAAAATATCTTGGCATGGCCCATGCATGTCTTCAGAACTTGTCAGACATCACATGCATTTGCATGAGTACCTCATCTTTCAACATATGTTTTGTATTGGTTGAGTTCAAGGACAAATTATAACTGCCATGCCACATTGGAACCAATCAGATGGAGAAAAGGTTGTGGGGCATGAAGAAAACATTACAAATGTGCTTAATTGTATTGAATGTAAACCTAGTGTACTTCAAATCTTACAAATACATTTTAAAAAATGTGTAATTACAAAGATATTTCATAATAAGTACATAATCAAATTCATAAATTTTACACCATTTAAAGTACAAACTGAGTGACTGAAACAATCTTTGCCATAATACATTTGTTTGTTTACAATTAGTTGCAAGTATTTTTCTAATATTATTTCATCTCATGCAAAGAATCCACGAATGCTTTTTAGTACTATTGACTCTCTTTTTAACGCTCCACAAAATGCTGGTTTGGAATCCTCCACTGAACTCTGTAATAATTTTATGCAATTTTTTATTGATAAGGTTGCCTCTGCGAGGGCTCTCACCTCTCATCCTGGTTTCGATCCCTCTGTTTGTGTTGCATGTCCTGTTGCTTTTGGTCAATTTGAGCCTGTGACGCTAGCACATTTGAAGGATGTGGTTACTCATGTTAAGCCTTCTGGCTCTCCCTGTGATGCTCTCCCACCACGGCTGTTTAGAGAAGTTTTTCTCACCATTTGGTACTGGGTGCTTGCTATTGTAAATGGTAGCCTGTTATCCGGTGTGGTTCCTGCAGACTTTAAGCATGCTGTAGTGACTCCCCTGATAAAGAAACCTGGTTTAGATCCCACTGTGCTGAATAATTTTAGGCCAATATCCAAGCTCCCATTTGTATCTAAAATCTTGGAGAAAATTGTGTATTTACAACTAAAGGCTTTTCTTGATGAGCAGGGCTTATTAGAGATCTTTCAATCTGGATTTAAGACCCTACACAGCACGGAGTCAGCACTGTTGAAGGTCTGCAATGACATCCTCTTGGCATGCGACTCCAGCAATAACGTAATCCTGGTCCTGTTGGACCTTACCGCTGCCTTTGATACTGTAGACCACAGCATTCTAATCTCAAGGTTACAGCACCAAGTAGGCCTCCGTGGCACTGTCCTGGAGTGGTTTAGATCCTACCTTTCTGACAGAACATTTAATGTTCAAATGGCTGAGTTTGAATCCCGTGCTGCTCCACTGTCATGTGGCGTCCCCCAGGGTTCAATTTTAGGCCCCTTGCTTTTTTCATTGTATCTGCTTCCTTTTAGGTCTATTCTTAGAAAACATGGTATTTCTTTCCATTGTTATGCAGATGACTGCCAGATTTATGTACCCTTAAAGCGACATGACACCTGTTCTATTACACCGCTTTTAGCATGTCTGGAGGATATTAAAGCATGGATGGCCTTAAACTTTTTAAATTTTAATGAAAATAAAACAGAGGTGATAATGTTTGGACCTGGTGGCTCATATGAGACCCCCCCTGTTGAGCTGGGTCCTCTAGCCTTGTATCTTAAACCGACAGTTTTAAATCTTGGTTTTAGATTAGACAGTGACTTCAAACTGGACAGTCAAATAAATGCCATAGTAAAATTAAGTTTTTTTCATCTAAGGAAGTTGGTAAAGGTGAAACCCTTCCTTTCCAGGCAGCAGTTAGAAACCGTAATCCATGCCTTTATTTCTTTACGGCTGGATTACTGTAATTCCCTTTATTTTGGACTCAGTCAATCCCTACTCGCACGTCTGCAGCTAGTTCAGAATGCTGCTGCACGGGTTTTGACTGGAACCCGGAAGAGAGAACACATCACTCCTGTTCTGGCTTCACTACACTGGCTGCCTGTGCATTTTAGAGTCCATTACAAAATTCTCTTGTTTACTTTTAAAGCTTTAAACGGTTTTGCCCCGTCCTATTTAACTCAGCTACTCAAACCTTACACTCCCTCCCGGGCACTCCGATCGGCTGACCAGTTGCTCCTGGTCGTCCCCGGATCCAAGCGGAAGCTCAGAGGGGACAGGGCCTTCTCTGTTTGTGCTCCTAAGCTATGGAATGCCTTGCCTTTGACCATTCGTCAGGCTTCCTCAATTCCAATTTTTAAAACTCTTCTTAAAACCCACTTCTACATTTTGGCCTTCAACCCAAACTGAGACTTGATCCTATCTGCTAGTGTTTGTTTGTTAATTGTTTTATTTGATATAGTTTTATTGGATAGACTTTCACCCCCAGTTTGGAATTTTATGATATTATGACTGTAATTTTTATTTATTTTTTCTGGGTTGATGTTTTGCTGCCTTTATGTACAGCACTTTGTTCAGCTGCTGCTGATGTGAAAGGGCTCTATAAATAAAGTGATGATGATGATGATGATGATGATGAGTTGACTTTTTTTTTGTAATGTTCTTCCAGCTGCAACGTCACAGAAAAATAGAATCCGTTTCTAATCTGGAATCATCACGTGTCACTGGTTAGGACAAAAACTCTGATTGACATAAAAAATATACCTTTTATCGTGTGTCGCGTGTAGTTAGAACACTGTGTAATCTATGTGACTTCAGTGGTTTAACCCCAAAAAGTGATGCCCGTGTTTGATACCTTCACATGAGCATCTCAGTGCTTGTGTTCTCACCCATGCATTCTCATCCTGCTTCTGGGTCAACAGCACACATGCATTGTGGCGCTCTTGTAATCGTGTGTCAAATATATTTTGTAAGAAAATATGTCAAAAAAAAAAAAAATTCTTCTTCACACAAAACATTTGTGTCACTTCATACATTCGAGGTTAAACCACTGGAGTCACATGGATTACATTTGTGTCTGTATACCTTTCTGAACCTTGAAAGTGGTAGTTGCTTAAGCTGTTAATGAAAGGACAGAAGAGAGAGAATGAAGGGAAGGTTCTGTCACTTTTGAGTGATTTATGGCCCTTGATTGACCACGCCCCCTTTTCCCACGCTTAGCCCCGCCCCCTTTTCCCACATTTAGCCCCGCCCCCTTTTCCCACGCTTAGTCCCGCCCCTCCCTCCCACTTCTGGAGAGATCATGTGACCGTGGGAATTCCCACGGTACGGACCCCTCCCATCCGAACCGGTTCCGGTCTGGGCACGTGTTGTACACCTGTTACGAGCACCTGTCTTGATCAATGTAAAAATGTTCAAAATAATGGAAAAACATTGAAACAATACATTTTCAATCCTTTTAAGAAGGATGGCAGAAAACAGAGATAGGTTTAGTGTTTTTTATATTAACATGTAGTGATTTAAAACCATTAAATCCATTTATATCATTAAAACATAGTAATGCTCCATTTTACATAAAACATCTGTTTTAAAAAAGTGTTTTCAATCACAATAATAACTAAAACAGCGTGCATTAAAATTATATCAAGTAAATAGTTATGTTTTCTTAAAACATCTAACATCGCTTGTATTAAAATTACATCAAACAAATAGATCTAATATGTCTTCAGTGTTCACACACACTTGTAAGTTGTTTAAACTGCATTTCTTAAAGTTATCAAAGTGTTTTAGTTCTTAAAACATCTAACATCGGTTGTATTAAAACTATTTCTATCATACATTTACAACTATTTTCTATCATACATTTCACCTGTTATGGGTATCTGACTTGATCAATGTAAAAAATGTTCAAAATGATGGAAAAACATTCAAAACAATACATTTTCAATCCTTTTAAGAAGGATGTCAGAAAACAGAGATAGGTTTAGTGTTTTTTATATTAACATGTAGTGATTTAAAAACATTAAATCCATTTATATCATTAAAACATAGTAATGTTCCATTTTACATAAAACATCTGTTTTAAAAAAGTGTTTTCAATCACAATAATAACTAAAACAGCATGTATTAAAATTATATCAAGTAAATAGTTATGTTTTCTTAAAACATCTAACATCGCTTGTATTAAAATTACATCAAACAAATAGATCTAATATGTCTTCAGTGTTCACACACACACTTGTAAGTTGTTTAAACTGCATTTCTTAAAGTTATCAAAATGTTTTTTATCATACATTTAAAAAAGTTGTGTTTTTTCACAATAACACAGTGTTTAAAACTATTAAAATAACTTATATCATTAAGATACTATTGTCTTTAGTGTTCATACACGGCACTAATATTAAAATTATATCAAGTAAATAGTTGTTTTCTTAAAACGTCTAAAACCACGTGTATTAAAATTATATTATGCAAATACATCTAAAACAATAGTTCTATTTTTATCATACATTTAAAAAAGGTGTACTTTTCACAATAACACACAGTGCTTAAAAACCATTAAGTCATTTTTATATCATTAAAACACAGTGTAGACCTTTACCTTTACACATTATTTAGTAAAATGTTCCATTTTACATAAACCATATGTTTTAAAAAAGTGTTTGCAATCACAATAATAACTAAAACAGCGGGTGTTTAAATTATATCATGTAAATAGTTTTTTACTTAAAACATCTAAAGAGGGTTGTATTAAAATTACATCAAACAATAGTTCTATCTACATTTAAAGAAGGTGTGTTTTTCACAATAACGCACGATGCTTAAAACTATTAAAACAATTTATATCATTAAGATACTATTCTCTTTAGTGTTCATACACATGAAAAAAAAAAGTTTAAAAGTGTTTTCTTAAAGTTATCAAAATGCGTTAGCATTAAAAACATCTAAAACCGTGTGTATTAAAATTATATCATGCAAATATTTATGTTTTCTTAAAACATCTAACATCGTTTGTATTAAAACTATTTCTATCATACATTTACAACTATTTTCTATCATACATTTAAAAAGTTGTGTTTTTCACAATAACACACAGTGCTTAAAACTATTAAAACAACTATTGTCTTTAGTATTCATACACTTGTGAAATGTTAAAACATTAATGTAAAGTTTAAATTGTGTTTTCTAAACGTTATCAAAATGCTTTAGCATTAAAACTTCTAAAACAATGCGTAGTGCAATTTTATATCAAACAATAGATCTATTTTCTATTAAACAAATATTAAAACATATTAAAACTACATCATGTTAAAAATCACAATATCAAAAACACATGCATATTAAAAAAAAAAAAAAAAAAAAAACTGACTTACGTTTTACATCCTGTTTTGTTATCCTGTTTTATCCGTCATCAAAGATTTAATCCGTCACCAAAGGTATATCCAACTCCAGAGGTTTAGAGATTTTAATTCACAAAGTTGTGTAAATGTAATTTCCAGGGAGCTCCGCGAAACACGTCCGCACACACCTGAGACAATCCATGAATGATATTACCGACCGAATGTACAGGACCCTGGCACAGACTCCACCCCCCTAGACCCTCCCACAACAGGTGCTGAGGCGTGGGAACTCGGTTCCCACGCGCACACACGCTCTATTCCCACGCACACACACGCACACACATACGTCACACAAGCACTCCCACATAATGAAAGAAGAGACATGCACCCATGCGATGCGCATGCGCGGACACACACACGCACACTCATGTTCCTCCCATAGGATGACAGGTCATTGTGTGTGCTTAAAAAGGAGGACGGATTCTGTGCACAATACTTGTGATCTTTATCCAACTAGAAATGGCCAGCGTTGACCCCAAAACTCCTGAAAGGAACATCGATGATGTTATGGAGGATTTAACACTGGCTCCGAGGAAAAAACATGGACCATGTTTAACTCGATTTCTCCATGAGTTGACGGATCGTGTGAAGTATACTTTTCGTCTGTCCGGGGGACGTGCATGCACTTACGAGTTTGACAAGGAATTACGCGAGGTCAGACTCATCAATATCGATGATGATGATTGTTTCACGTCGAAAATGATTGAAGATCCTGATCTGGTATTCACAGAAAAGGATTGGATTTTATTTTACAAAACTGTCTGGAGAGATTTGAAAGATGGCGGGAGCGAACCACTCTTTATTGCAGAGTGGCCTGGATTAAGTTTTGGCACAAGGTACCGTCTTCTCGCGGATCACGTCAACAAACATGCAGAAGACTACATCTACATTTTATGCACCGACTTTGTTCGAGACCATCCGCAGTACTCTTGGCCTATCACGGAGGAGGAACATTTTAAATTTTACGATTTAAAGTTTATGTTTCAATGGAAAGATTTGCCGATATTGGAGGATATTTTCTCTAAAATCAATCAACTCTTCTCATGGGGCAATGCGTTCGACAGGTACAAGAATATTAAAGTCCGACAGTTCAATCCCGAATGGTGCACGCCTTCCAGGAGAGGCGTTCATGTGTCTCCGCCTACATACTACAAACATTAAACGAGGATCCTGACAGACTGTCTCAAATTGTTGTTCAAGATTACCAGAGATTATCATACATCGAAAAGCCATCATGACGGCAGATGATACGTCTAACGAAGTTACCGAATCAGATGAACGCTGTATGGAAATTATTGAACGATTGGAATAATAGGTAGGGTAAAAAACTACTCACCTGTGTGTGTGTGCGACTATCAACGACATTCTGAACAGTTGTCTGAATGGAGATATATTATGTGTCTTTGTACGTATGTAACTGTTGTTTTTAAATTGTCAAGGAATGAATATCTCGATGTCTGTAAAATGAATGATATTACGTCTGAATACATGTTGGAGAAAAATTTATTTCGATGTTTGGATGATATTAAATTAATTCTGTGTATGTTGTAACCTTATACTTTTTTCTATTCTGAAATAAAAAATATAAAATTCATCCCATGTATGTCGGTACTTTTTTCTATTCCGAAATAAAATGAATAGACATGACTGAATGAATACATATTTAAAAAACTTTACTCAATTGTATTAATTTATGTGCTATGATGTATTATTTATCACTCTTTTATTTTTCCTTTTATAAGCGTTTTAATCCACATCCTTATTACCACGTCATCTGATTATTTGTTTATCTTTCTGTATCAAACATACGCTTACGCTTTTACAACAGTCAAATCTAACATATTTGAAGAAAAACTAATACTTTTCATAATAACGTAGTGTAGCCTATTAAAATGATGTATAAGTTAAAATACACTGGTCTTAGCCTTTTTTAAACATTTATGAATGTTAAAACGCTAAAAGGCCTGTGGTCAGCCATTTACAGAAAAGTAAAACAAGTTAAGACTTTTTCATTACAAAAAAGATACATTTATCTTTCACACATTGTTCGTAAAACTGTTAATATCATAAAATATCAATCTGTACGATGGTGTTAAGTCAAATGGAGAGTTTATTCTATATACCAGAATTCACTCTACTCTAATTAAAATAACGAGCAACTTCACCTCTTTTTAAAATATTTTTATATCTGCCTTAACTCGCGTACTCCAAACTGATTATTTGTTTATCTTTCTGTATCAAACACACACTTACGTTTTTACAACAGTCAAACCTAACATATTTGAAGAAAACTAATACTTTTCATAATAACGTAGTGTACCCTATTAAAATGACGTATAAGTTAAAATACAGACTTATTAGCATTTTAAACATTTGTAAAATGTTAAAACGTTTAAAGGTAAGTGCTCAATCATTTACAGAAAAGTAAAAACAAGCTAAGACTTTTTCATTACAAAAGATACATCTATCTTTCACACATTATTCGTAAAAAAGTGTTACATTATACGTAAATCATCTTTACACATACTAGTCTACTATAAATAAACTAGCCACAACCTTTTAACCAATCACAAGTAGACCCAACACGCACCCACGCATGCGCAAGCACAGACTCCTTAATGTCTGAGCGTGCTGTGCCACATACAGATGCTATTTTTCCCTCCTGATGAGGTGTGAGATCTAGGAATTACTTTATAACACATAGTTATCTAAAAAAGCTAGGAGATAGTCTTATACCGTTCTGCAGTATTCGTAAAACAGTTACGATTTACATAAAATATCATTCTGTGCGAAGCTGTTAAGGCTAATTCAACATCTAAATGTATAATTTATCACTCTTTTAATTTTCCTATTATAAGTGTTTTAACTCACATAACCATTAGCTACTACGTCTGATTATGTGTTGGTCTTTCCGTATCAAGCACACACGTATACGTTTTTAAATCGGACAAATAGATCTAATTCATTGAAGTTACTTTACACAATTACACATAGTTTAAAAGTATTAAAATGATGTATAAGTTAAAATACACAGGTCTTAGCCTTTTTTAAACATTTATGAATGTTAAAACGCTAAAAGGTCGATGGTCAGCCATTTACAGAAAAGTAAAACAAGTTAAGACTTTTTCATTACAAAAAAAGATACATTTATCTTTCACACATTGTTCGTAAAACTGTTAATATCATAAAATATCAATCTGTACGAAAGTGTTATGTCAAATGGAGAGTTTATTCTATATACCAGAATTCACTCTACTCTAATTAAAATAACGAGCACCTCCACCTCTTTTTAAAATCTTTTTATAACTGCCTTAACTCGTGTACCCCAAACTGATTATTTGTTTGTCTTTCTGTATCAAACATAGGGCCTACACTTACGTTTTACATTGGGACAAATAGTTCTAATTCATTGAAGTTACTTTACACAATTACACACTGTTTAAAAGTATTAAATGTAGTATAAAAGTTAAAATACACATGTCCTAGCCTTTTTAAACATTTATGAATGTTAAAACGCTAAAAGGTCGGCGGTCAGCCATTTACAGAAAAGTAAAACAAGTTAAGACTTTTTTCATTACAAAAAAGATACGTTTATCTTTCACACATTGTTCGTAAAACTGTTAATATCATAAAATATCAATCTGTACGATGGTGTTAAGTCAAATGGAGAGTTTATTCTATAGGGTTATATCAGATCGTAGTACTTTATCACACTATTTTATTTCCCATACATATATGAAAATTGCACAGAGTTTACATGTTGTTTTAAAATCACCATTATTTTAATGTTTAAAATTTAAAAACAGGGCAAGAAATTATTAATTGGGATGGAATAATGATTTATTTAGCAGGAAATACAATCTCAAACCACCAATGTTAATACAATTACACATAGGTCAACTTGTAACACGTACAAAAGGATTACAGTAAACAGTAAAATTATAACAACCCCCTGTAAAATAATAACGAACACATGTAAAAACGATAATGGTACCGTCACATCATTTCATAAAGACACGATGTAGTTACATCAAACTTTACAGAATGTTCAATCTCTCAGAGATTAGTGTTAGGACTACAGTTAAAAGTTGATTTTCACCCCTTACCACCTCAATCTCTTGACGTACTAGCAATAATTCATTACGCAATTGTGTGTTAGCATCCGTTCCCTCCTCACGACATGTACCAAGCAAATCCATAACACTCCTTAAACCCTGAGTGTGCTGACACTGCTGTTGTATTACATTGTTTAGAAGTGTTACGATACTCCCCGCGGATTCAGCTACAATCGTCTCGGTTTGTTGATACGTTAACGGACGTGTTTTCAACATCTAAAATTCTCGAAAAAACTCTATTAACACCTTGTAGTGTCTCATGAGTGGGTCTGTGATGACCTCTGTCACTGTACAGTGGTCTGGATGTTCCTTCAGATCCCAGTACGGAATCATCACTGTCTGATGAATTCTGTTCGGAGTCAAGTGCATCTAGCGCTGCTGTTT